>CM077150.1:121584381-121859701 GCA_039583875.1 Platanthera guangdongensis
GTACTCGATATTCAGGGGAATACCGAGGTCGTATTGTTCTCGGGGTCGTGTTGACTATTCTTACTCCTCCGGGAGGACTATTATTTTACTAAAAGTAAGGTGGATTTTTTTTAATAAAGTAAAGACAGAAAAAGTAAAGGAGCGAAAAAACATTTTAGAAAATATTCGATGAAGGGTTAATGCTCGGCATCGAATCAGATTAAGACTAAAATAATTTTTAATAATTATAGGACTTAGTTTTCAAATTAATAAAAGACAACTTGGCCGTGGAGGTTCCACAAATATGAGCTCACCTAGCTATAGGGATATCGCTCACCTAAACGTTAAGACTATTTGACCGAACGTTAGTCCGACGAAGGATTCCTCTTAATGCCCGCTTTACGCTAAGAACCCCGCTATTGGGTGGGGAACCCAATCCGGTAGAATTACGCTTGTCCTCTTTCGAGGGTATGCACGCAACTCTATTTACCCAGGGGTGATCGGTCCATATGCACGGCCTCTCGGCTAGCTAGCATATGGACTACGAAAATAGGGCCCACACATCGATATGTGGTCCTACGCGTCGTAAACACGGGGTAAACCTTAAGTCCTTAAATTAAAATGAAAATAAAGAGCTTCAATTATTACAAATCATTTTAAATGTCCCAATGCTCTTCGATGCCGAGGCTAATAGCGATTAGCCACACATCGGTATGGGGACGGCTTTATAATTTAGTGAGGCGCAAGTTCGAAATTAAACGCTAAAAGATTGTAAGAAGAGGACATAAAAACAAATAACAAACATTTAGAAAGCTGAAAAATTAGCTAGAACAAGATCTCACGCACACTCCCAATTATAAATTAAACAGAAACTAAGTTACACATAAAAGAAATTTGCATAATTGAAATTGCGAGTCCCACTCAAACGAGTGGGGGCGGGAAATAAAAGCTTAAAATTGCAAGTCCTACTCAAACGAGTAGGACTAAAATGAAAGCGAGTCCTACTCGAATGAGTAGGAGAAAATAAATGTGATTACATGGCTTTCTCAAATATTTACAGGGAGATAAAGACACACCATTTAACTCAAACAAGTAGGCGAAAATAAATGCAGGTACAAGTCCTACTCAAATGAGTAGGCGGGAAATAAAGTCCGTCCATTTAACTCAAGTGAGTAGGCGGAAAAATAAAGAAAGAAAATTACAAGTCCTACTCAAAAGAGTAGGACTGAAAATGAAAACGATGCGCCATTTAACTCTTAACGAGTAGGCGGAAATAAATGCACACAAACACACACACACTCCATAAGAATTGAAAGAAAGCATTAAAATTAACACCTACACTCACACACTCTGCATAATTTGAAAAAAGCATTAAAATTTAACACCTACACTCACACACTCTTCATAAATGAGGAAAGCAATAAAAAGTTATACTCATACAGTCACACACACAAATTGAAAGCAAAATGAAAGTTACCTAAAAATTAAAACTTTTACTTTTTCATGCTTAGGTTTTGCCAAAAACAAATAAAAAGAAGAAATTACAATTTTTAGAAGACAAAAGTTTTTTCAAAACAAATTAAAAACCAAAGTTTTTGGAAAATTAAAATTACAAGATTTTCATTCTTATGTTTTCATGAAAGTGATAAAAAAGTGAAAAAGAAAATGAAAAGAACAAAAAGAGGTTTTACAATCCTACAAAAAAACCTAAGAAAAGAAAATAAAATTCACTTTCAAATCTCTTTTACAAATTCATAAGTATGAAATAATAAACAAAAAAAACAATAAGGAAGAACATGTTGAAGATGAGATAACCATATCATACCATGCTTGAAAATTAAATCTACTACAAAACCTATCATGAAGACAAATGAAAAACATTACTATTAAACATGTTACACTCATACACACACACACACACTTTTAATAAAGAGAAAAATAAAGGTGAAACTAAGAATAAAATGAGAAGAAAAGTGGGCACAAGAGTTCATTCTAAAGCCAAATAAGAAGAGAAAATCTAACATTTTTATTGATTAAAGGAAACTATTACAAGATATTACAAAGACAAAGCTAAAGTAAAAATAAACATGAAAGAAAAAGGGGGAAGAAATCTCCTTACATAGCAAGGAAATCACGGATGCAGCCCACAAAAACACACTAAAATGGCCCAAAAATCTGAACCCTTGGACCTTACAGAAATGGGCAATTTATAGGCAAAAAGTTCTAAGTACACGCCCTCCATCACGGGCGTGTAGGGGGGGGGGGGGGGGGGGCATGTCAGTACTATTCATGAAGGCGACCGACGATTGGACAGGAAAGTTGACTTCGGGATGAGTTCGAGGATGTCACGCCCCAGGTCACGGGCGTGACTCCGGGCGTGTCGGGGAGGTAGAACCAGTGCGGGTTGCGCCAAAAGTCTTCGGCAGCATCTTGTCGGGAAGATCACGCCCTAGGTCACGGGCGTGATGCTGGGTGTGTCGGTTGGTGTCGACACTCGACAATCGTCGAGCGGAAAGTGTCGAGTTGAAATCGTCGAGCTAAGATTGAGTCATGCCCTAGGTCACGGGCGTGACTCTGGGCGTGTTGCGGGTTCGACGATCGTTGAACTGAATTCGTCGAGTGGAGTGGACACGGGCTTGGGTCACGCCCCGTGTCAGGTGACACAGGTGTGACACCAGGCGTGTCAAGCTTTTTACTTCAGAAATTTGCAACTTCACGGAATTTGAGCTGTCACGCCCTGGTCACGGGCGTGACCCAAATGACACGGGCGTGTACTGCCAATTTTGGCAGATTTTGGAATTTTTCTGAAAAATAAAATAAAACAAGTTAGTAGTAAATTTACAAGAATAGGAGCATTTTATTGAACAAAAATAAGTAAAAACGACGAAAATAAATGAAAATGACTAAATTAATGTGCACAAAAAATACGTATATTTACAATTCATCACACATTAAGCAGGGAGTGAATGAGACGTTGGGGAGCTACGTGGACCGATTCCAGGAGGAAGTTACTCAAGTCCAGGAGATGCCGGGAAATAGTCTGATGATGGCCTTTACCCTGGGCCTGCAGCAGGGTTTCTTCCGAATGGAGCTGAAGAGGGTTCCTCCCCTCTCCTACGAGGAGTTGATGGAGAGGGCGGTGAGAGGGGTTGACAGGGAGGCGTCGAACCCGGAGTTTGCAAGGAAGCTGGCCAGGTGGGCCATGGAGAAAGAGAAGGAGTCGAGAGGAGGAAAGGCACAGGAGGAGAGAAGAGGGGAGCCTAGGCAGAGGGAGCAAAGGCGGCTCCAGTGGCAGCAGTAGCCGAGGTGGGGGCATCAGGAGCCCGACCGTCGGCTAGGCTGGAGACCCGAGTGGTAAGGGCAGGGGCCACAAAGAGGGTATTACGGAAGGGGTCACTACCAAGGGAGGCAAGATTAGTTCCACCCTCCGGGCTGGAGGCAGGGCCAGAGGCCCCGGCTCCCCGATCAGGAGGAGGCCATGGCCATAGCCTTGGGAGCAAGGAGGGGGATCATGAGGAGGAGGAGAAGAGAGGTCAGGGTGGAGCTGCCCTATTGCGACTTCCATCAGGAAGAGGGGCATGCCACAGCCACCTGCCCGGAGTTCCTCGAGATGAGAGGGAATCAGGAACAACAACAGCAGCAGCAGCAGGGAGGACGGCAAGAAGTGAGGATCGAGGAGGTCCTGCCTCGGGCGGAGGAGGATCATTGCGAAGACCGGGTAGATGTTGGAACCCGAGGAGGGATCGGAGTGATCCACGGGGTGGGGTGGGGGGGTGGGGGGTCGGGGTCGAGGCTTCCCACAAGGCAAGCCTCCACACCATGTACCGGCGAAGCGTTGCCTCCACATCCCAAACCCCACCCCGGAGGAGAGGATTACTTTCTCCAGGGGCGATATGCCGGACCACGAGGACCCATTCTGCGATGCGCTGGTCATCAGGGCAGCCATCGAAAATTTCACTGTCCCTCGGATCCTCGTGGACAACGGGAGCTTCGTCAACGTCGTCTTCAAAAAGGCATTTGACGCGATGAAAGTGGAGGCTAAGAGGGTGCTGGCCTCAGACGGGCCCTTGTTTGGGTTTTCAGGAGAAAGGAAGGAAGTAGAGGGAGGAGTTGGCCTCCATGTCACCTTGAAGGGGCAGTCCCGAAACTGCAAGTTCGTCATTGTGGACGCCCCCAGCAGCTACAGCGCCATCTTCGGGAGGCCCCTTATCAGCGCCTTCCGCTGCGTCCCCTCATCTTTCCATCAGTGCTTGAAGTTCAACGCCGAGGGGGTCCAGGTCAGGGTCTGGGGGGACTCGAAGGTGGCGCGGGAGTGTTATGTCACTGCGGTGAACACCATCTCCTGGCAGGAGGGAGCTGAGGAGATGGGGCGAAGGATGGAGGATGTCGAGCAGGAAGCAGGAGGGGAGGAGCTGGAAAGGAAGAATTGTGCAGAGGAGGAGGCGGCAGGAGGAGACCTGAAGGAGGTGGCCGAGGTGAGGGCCGGGGGAGAAGAGATGGAGGTAGAGGTCCCCGTTCCAGAGGAAGGGGATGCTGAAGGATGGGGGGAGCAGTCCAGGCTGGAGGCTGCAGAAGAAGTGGTGGAGCTGGAGGTGCTCACCCGGGGAGGCAGGATGGAGAAGATCCGCGTCAGCGGGGGGCTGACCCCGGAGGACCAAGGCAAGATGCTGGAGTGCCTCCAGAAGAACGTGGACATCTTCGCTTGGAATGCCGTGGAGATGCCGGGGGTTGACGCGGATGTGGCTTGCCACCACCTCAACCTGGACCCAGGAACACGCCCCGTTCAGCAAAAGAAGAGGTCCACGGCGGACAAGCTGGCGGACCCCATCAGGGAGGAGGTGGCAAAACTCCTCAAGGCTGGCTTCATGTCCGAGATCCAGTACCCCAGCTGGGTCTCCAACGTTGTCATGGTTAAAAAAGGAGACGGCCGATGGAGGATGTGTATAGACTTTTCCTTACTTAATAAAGCTTATCATAAGGACTGTTATCCTTTGCCTCGGATCGACGCGCTGGTTGACTCAGCCGTCGGTTTTTCTGTAATGAGTTTTTTAGATGCTTTTTCAGGTTATCATCAAATCAGGATGCACCCCCAGACATCAAGGATGTCTCGTTCATCACAGGGGATGGATGCTACTGCTACAAGATGATGCCCTTCGGGCTGATGGATAGGGTTTTCAAGGAGCAGAGGGGGAGGAATTTGGAGGTGTATGTAGATGACCTCATGATCAAAAGTCGGGATGCAGACTCCCACCTCCGGGACCTGGAGGAGACCTTTGCCACCCTGCGTAAATACAAGATGCGATTGAATCCCCTAAAATTTGTCTTTGGGGCCAGCAGGGGAAAGTTCTTGGGGTGCCTCCTCACCCCCGCGGGGGTCGAGCCGAATCTAGATAAGGTCAGAGCTATCTTGGAGCTGGGGTCCCCGAGGAATGCTAAGGAGGTCCAACGGCTGACAGGGAAGCTAGCAGGGCTGAGCCGTTTCCTTTCTCGGGCAGGGGAGAAGTGCTCCCCCTTCTTCAAAATGCTGAGGGGTGGTTAGAGGTTTGAATGGACCAAGGAGTGCGAGGAGGCGTTCCAGGCCCTCATGGTGCAGTTGACACAGGCTCCGCTACTCCAAGGGCCGAAGGAGGGGGAGGACCTGTTCTTATATCTCGGGGTCGGGGCGGAGGCCTTGAGCTCCGTCTTGGTTCGTGAAGAGGGGAAGAGGCAGCTCCCTATTTATTACGTGAGCCGGGTCCTGAGGAAGGTCGAGCTCCGGTATCCGACTTTGGAGAAGCTAGCTTTTGCCCTGATCATCTCGGCCAGGAGGCTGTGACCTTACTTCCAGGCACACTCAATTCGAGTGGTGACCGACCATCCCCTCCGCAACATATTTGACGGGGTGGAGCATTCAGGCAGGCTGGCTAAGTGGTCGATGGAACTAAGCGAGTTCGATGTCTCCTTCGTTCCGCGGCTCTCGATCAAGGCTCAAGCGATGGCCGACTTCTTGGTCGACTACGTAGTTGAAGTGGCGGAGGAAGAGCTCACTCGCCTGACTCCTTGGAAGGTGTGGGTGGATGGTGCCTCAGGGAGGCATTCCCTTGGAGTGGGGGTGATCCTAGAAAGCCCTCAGGGAACTCGAATCGAGCAGACGGTGGTGGTGCACTTTCCCATTACCAACAACCAGGCCGAGTACGAGGTCGTGATAGTAGGGCTTCGTCTAGCAAGGGAGCTAGGGGTATTGGATGTGGAGGTCCTTACTGACTCCATGGTAGTGGCTTCCCAGATCAACGAGGAGTTAGAGGCAAGGTAGACCACCCTGCGATCATACTTGGCCAAGGTAAAGGGGATCATATGCAGTTTTCAAACTTTCACCATCAGACACATGCCCAAGGAAGAGAATGAACAAGCCGATTAGTTAGCGAAGCATGGACCCCAGGTGGGGGGTACCATCACCGACCTGTTCCGCCCCTCCATCGAAGAGGGGGAGCTCATGGAAATTGATCAACAAACTTCGTGGATGGACCCAGTGGTGGCTTTCCTCTCCACGGGAGAGTATTCGGAGGGGGCAGATACGAAGAAGCTAAGGCACAAGTCAGCCTATTACCTCCTCCAGGACGGGCAGCTGTACAGGAAGACCCTCTCTTGGATGCCGGCTCGCTGCGTGACCGAGGGCGAAGTACGAAGGATCTTGGAGGAAGTCCACTCCGGGTAATGTGGGAGTCACTCCGGGAGTCGGACCCTGGAAGGGAGGATAGTCAGGCAAGGGTATTTCTGGCCCACCCTGGGCCGAGACGTCGCAGAGTTCGTAAGAAGATGTCATAAGTGCCAGATGTTTGCCCCTCTTCAGCTACAGCCGGCCCAGCGACTCAGAAGTATCACGGCCCCATGGCCCTTCACAATTTGGGGAATGGATTTGGTTGGACCATTCCCCCAAGCCAGCGGTCAGAGAAGGTTCCTCCTAGTGATGATTGACTACTTCTCCAAGTGGATGGAGGTGAAGGCACTGGCCAAGGTGACCTCCCAGGTAATCAGGAACTTTGTTTGGGGGGAGATCATCTGTCGCCATGGGCTTCCCCAAGCCATCGTCACGGACAATGGGTCCCAGTTCGCCAGCGCCGAATTCACCAGCTTTTGCGAACAGCTTGGGATCGACCTCAAGTTCGCCATGGTCCATCACCCCAGGAGCAACGGGCAGGTGGAGGCCACGGAGAAGATCATCGTCAACCTCCTCAAGAAGAAGGTGGAGAATTTGATGGGGAGCTGGGTGGAGCAGCTTCCCGCAGTTCTTTGGGCCCTAAGGACCACCCCCAACACGGCTACGGGAGAGACCCCCTTCAAACTCTCCCATGGGTGCGAGGCAGTGCTCCCCGTGGAATTCGAAGTCCAAACACCGCGAGTCGTTGCGGCTAAAGAAGTCCGTGAGGAATGGCAAGTGGAGAATGAGGAGGAACTGAGGCTCTCCCTTGACATGGTGGAAGAGGTGAGGGACCTTTCCTCTATCTGACAGGAGGAGGTGAAAAGAAGAATGGCCAAGTACTTTGACAAGCATGTCAGGGTCAAACAATTCGTGGAAGGGGACTTGGTGCTGAAGAAGGTGGATGCAGCAGGGAGGTCGGCATCCGTAGGGAAGCTCAATCCCAGCTGCGAGGGACCATTCATTGTAAAGGAAGCCTTGAGGTCAGGAGGCTATCGACTCCAAAATATAGAGGGCGAGACCCTGAGTCTCACCTAGAGTGGTGACGACCTAAAACGATTTTTCCCCTGAAACATGTAAGCGACACTTTGATTATAATAAATTTCTTAAACTCTCTAGTATTATCATAGCTAGCCTGCATAGAGGAAGGGAATGTATTTTGGACCCCGAGAAGATCCTGCTGCCAGGCTCTCATCTAGCTGGTAGGGCCGGAAGTCACTCGGTGTCATCCTTAGCCTCAAGCAGATCCCGCCGTCAGGCTCTCACCTAGCTGACAGGGCCGGATGTCACTCGATGGAATGTATTTTGGACCCCGAGAAGATCCCGCTGCCAGACTCTCATCTAGCTGGCAGGGCCGGAAGTCACTCTGTGTCATCCTTAGCCTCGAGCAGATCCCGCCGTCAGGCTCTCACCTAGCTGACAGTGCCGGATGTCACTCGATGGAATGTATTTTGGACCCCGAGAAGATCCTGCTGCCAGGCTCTCATCTAGCTGGCAGGGCTGGAAGTCACTCGGTGTCATCCTTAGCCTCGAGCAGATCCCGCTGTCAGGCTCTCACCTAGCTGACAGGGCCGGATGTCACTCGATGGAATGTATTTTGGACCCCGAGAAGATCCCGCTGCCAGGCTCTCATCTAGTTGGCAGGGCTGGAAGTCACTCGGTGTCATCCTTAGCCTCGAGAAGATCCCGATGTCAGGGTCTCACCTAGCTGACAGGGCCGGATGTCACTCGATGGAATGTATTTTGGACCCCGAGAAGATCCCGCTACCAGGCTCTCATCTAGCTGGCAGGGCCGGAAGTCACTCGGTATCATACTTAGCCTCGAGCAGATCCCATTGTCAGGCTCTCACCTAGCTGACAGGGCCGGATGTCACTCGATGGAATGTATTTTGGACCCCGAGAAGATCCCGCTGCCCGGATCTCATCTAGCTGGCAGGGCCGGAAGTCACTCGGTGTCATCCTTAGCCACGAGCAGATCCCGCTGTCAGGCTCTCACCTAGCTGACAGGGCCGGATGTCACTCGATGGAATGTATTTTGGACCCCGAGAAGATCCCACTGCCAGGCTCTCATCTAGCTGGCAGGGCCGGAAGTCAATCGGTGTCATCCTTAGCCTCGAGCAGATCCCGCTGTCAGGCTCTCACCTAGCTGACAGGGCCGGATGTCACTCAATACTTATCACGCTAAATCCAGAAAAATAAACTAAGGCAAAAAGCACTGAGACCGCTGAGAAGATCAGAGCTCATCGAGCTCTGCCCACAGATCGTCGAACGTAGCTAAAGCCAGAAAAACTAAGGCAAAAAGCACTGAGACAGCTGAGATAGCTGAGAACCATCGAGTGACATCCAACCCTGCCAGCTAGGAGAGAGTATGACATCGAGATCTGCTCGGGGTCTGAGTGGACACCATCGTGTGAAATCTAGCCCTGCCAGCTAGGTGAGAGCCTGACAGCGGGATCTTCTCGGGGTCTAAGTTGACGCCCCCGAGTGACATCCAGCCCTGCCAGCTTGGTGAGGGCCAGACAGCGGGATCTGCTAAGGGTCTGAGTAGACAACATCGTGTGACATCCAACCCTACCAGCTAGGTGAGAGCCTGATAGTGGGATCTGCTTGGCGTCTGAGTAGACGCCATCAAGTGACATCCAGCCCTGCCAGTTAGGTGAGAGCCTGACAACGGGATCTGCTCGGGGTCTGAGTAGACACCATTGAGTGACATCCAGCCCTGCCAGCTAGGTGAGAGCCAGATAGCGGGATCTGCTCGGGGTCTGAGTAGATGCCATAGAGTGACATCCAGCCTAGCCAACTACGTGAGAGCCTGACAACGGTATCTGCTCGGGGTCGGAGTGGACGCCTTCAAGTGACATCCAGCCCTGCCAGCTAGGTGAGAGCCTAACATCGGGATTTGCTCAGGGTTTGAGTAGACACCATCGAGTGACATCCAGCCCTGCCAGCTAGGTGATAGCCTGACAGCGGGATCTGCTCGGGGTTTGAGTGGACACCTTCGAGTGACATCCAGCTCTGCCAGCTAGGTGAGAGCTTGACACCGGGATGTGCTCGGGGTCTGAGTTGAATCAATGCAAGACTCGGCATATGAGAAAGCTTTATTGAGAAGAAGGGCACCTCTTACACATTTTACGGATAAAAGCGCTTCAATTCATCACCACTATAGGTGAGACTCAGGGCCTATCCCTCCACATTTCGGAGGCGATATCCTCCTGATTTCAAGGCCTCTTTTACAATGTATGGACCCTCCCATTTGGGGTTGAGCTTTCCCACGACTGCTAATCTTCCCGCGACATCTACCTTCTTCAAGACCAAGTCTCCTTCCGCAAATTGCTTGATTCTGACATGCTTGTCAAAGTACTTGACAATCCTCCTCTTCACCTCCTCCTGCCGGATGGCGGAGAGGTCACATAGCTCCTACACCATGTCAAGGGAGAGCCGCACTCCTCCCCATTTTCAGCCGACCATTCCTCCTTGCCTTCTTGCGACGTGACCACCTGGGGAGTCTGGACTTCAAATTCTATGGGGAGTACCGCCTCACATCCATAGCTAGTTTTCTTTCACTAGCACTTCACTTTTAGTTCGTTATCGTATATATTTCATCTAATCTTTATTTCCATAGGAAGTGCACTTATAGGCCCGTGGTTGCGGTTTTTTTACTTTTATTGATTGTACTTCTTATCGTGATCGCATGGAATGTCTGCACATATTAGTGGTTAGTTTTTCCTACAGGTACCCGGGTTGTGTGGGTGCTTTGGGTTGGTTTGGGTCCCATTTATGCCTAAGGGCCACTGATCGTTCATTTTTACTCGCGCACGCTCTGTGGATTCCTTAGCGCACGACCACCGGTCGTGCGCCACTGATCGTATGCTTTGATTCCATTTTTTCCAGGTTCTTCCATGCCAATACGCACTATCATAGGACACAGTGCGCACGACCACTCGTCGTGCCTTACTGATCGTGTGCATTATAATTTCTACAATCTATAAATACACATGTTCCACCCTAATTCCGCATTTTGGACTATTTCTCCGCCATTTTTGTCTCTGAGTAGGGTTCCACCGATCTCCTTCTTCCTCCACCATAGGGAGGGGCTCCGGGCAAGCTTTTAACACCAAATTCAAAGGGTTTGACCTAGCTTTCATCATCAAGCTTGGAGGATTTTGTGTCATCCTCCACCGAATCGTGTGTAACGCCCCAGTTTGTTTTCGCTGATTTTATTGGTTTGGTATCGTCATATTTATGACGTCTTGGCGTTACTTTTAACGTCGAGTTGACGGCGCAACGCCGTTAAGGCATTTTCACGTCTGTCCTGTCGAGTCGGCCGATTTCTTGAATTTCTGCTGTAATCGACAATTTTTGCATTTGAGATTTAAGTTGAGTAATTTTGGACTTGCAGTCAAGTTTCATCGCAATCCGAGCATTTTTGGAGTCTCGGCGCGCGATTGAAGTTTTGATTAATTTATGTTCATCGCATACTTGGGAAATTTATATCTCAGGAACGGCTCGTTGGATTTTGATTTTGATTTCGCCGTTGCATTCGTAGCGTCAGTGTTCGCCTACGGTCAAAATTTCATTTTATTCGGCTCGCGTTCGGGCCTCCGTTTTGAACTCGTGTTTCATTTTATTCGGCCTGCCGTTCTGCTTCTTCTCGAGTGAATTCTGGATCTACTCGAGTAACATTTTCTTTTCTCGAGTACCGCCTAATTCGACTCGAGTACCTGCATTTTTCTCTCGAGAAGCTGCTTTCTCCTCTCGAGTACCTGTATTTTCTCTCTCGAGTACCCGTTCATTCATCCCGAGTGGTTCATTTCAGTTTGTATTATAGAGCCTTTTTGATCGTCAAAACGGCATCGTATGCAAAAATGGTCAACATGAAAAATGTTCGGCTCGACGAGATCTACAACTTTCATGTTGGTCACCTTTTGATTAGAAGCCATCTTCAACCTCTACGTTCGGTTTTCTCAAAACTGCTCGTAAATAAGCCGTATTATTGAATTCTACTCGAGTACCTTTGATCTACTCGCGTACTATTGTTGTATCTCGAGTATAATTGTTGTTTTACTCGAGTAATATTTAATTCTCTCGAGTCCTACTGATTTTACTCGAGTAGTTTAAGTTCCTCTCGAGTACTTTGCACTAATTCTCGAGTAGTTTTATTCATCTCGAGTAGTTCCCTATTGTTTACGTTCGGGCGCCATTTTGAGGGTCAAAATGATGCCGTATGAAAACATAGTAAACATGAATTTTGTTCGTCTCGACGAGACTACAACTTTCATGTTGGACACTTTTCGATCCAGAGCCATCTTAGACCTCTATGATTGATTTTCCCGAAACTGCTCATAGATAGCCCGTTCGACTTATCCACTCGAGTTCTATGCCTTCTATCTCAAGTAGACCTGATCTACTCGAGTTCTATGACTTTTATCTCGAGTAACTATAGCTATATCGAGTTCCCCAAGCCTCCAACTCTAGTCTCCATCTCGAGTAAGCCCCTCCAACTCGAGTAAACACCTCCATCTCGAGTAAACCGATTTCTACTCGAGTAGTCTGTACAGTCTGAGTTCGGCCACCGTTTTGATGGTCAAAACTGCGTCGTAAGAAAAACATGATCAACATAAAATTTGTTCGTCTCGACGAGATCTACAACTTTTATGTTGGACACTTTTGGATTGGAAGTTATTGTAGACCACTATTTTGAGTTCCCGCGAAACAGCTCGAAATAACCCGTTTTGACAACTTTTTATAAACTTTATATATATATATATATATTCTTGGAATTAGGTTTTAGAACAAAACTTCATCTTCTCCGTTATTTTTCTCCCGAACCAGAGCAACGAGCGAGAGAGAGAGTTTCTTTTTCGTGAATCTTCCGGTGGCCGCCGACGGTTCTCCGATGCTCGAAATCTTCAACCGAACATAGATCCGAAAAGCTCTCGCCGAGAGCTACGCTATCGTGGTAATTTCTTCCCCATTCCTTGAGTTTTTTTTCGTTAGGGTTTTTCGGCCCTAACCCCTTTTCCACCATTTTTGTATAGATCTCCACTTCTCCCGTGTTCTTTTGCCCCGATCTACGACGCGAAGCGATTTAGAGAACTTTTTCCGGTACAACCAAGGCAAGTGGTGGTTTTCCTTCGTTGTTCCTTGTCCGGTTTGATGCTAACCGTTATGCCTTTGTTCCTTAATTTTCATGCCTTTTGTGTTGTCTTTCCAAAATGTAGTTATGTTAGGTCCTTCTTGAAGATCACTCAAAAAAATTATAAAATCTAGTCATGGTAATTTCAATCTTGACTAGGTGCGTACAATTATCCTTAGAATGTTTTATCAGTGAATTAAATTGTTTCGTCTATCGTTGTTGGACGTGTTAGTGTCTATATAGGATTGTAAATCGTTTCTAAATGTTGATCAACCGTGTCTTTAATCTAAAAATGTCATGTAGAATCCGATGTGCCAAGTCTCGAGATGTTGGTGTTGTGGTTTCTTTGGTTTTTCCTTGGTTTCGGGAGTTAGTGGGCGTGACCACCTCCGCAAGGTTGTTTCCTTTGTTAGTACCTTTTGGAACTGTACCGGTGTTTTGGGCATCTGCGGTGTATGGTGGAGTGTATGAATCTCTCCCGCAGTTAAATGGATTTAATCTTCGTGAGGGGTGGGTCCAGCTAAGTGACCATCTCGCCCGTGTTTTTAGATACAGTGACCACAAGTGGTTAATAAAGGTTATGGATTTTCTTCCTTATGATTTACTCATGTTCGTCACCTTATTGCCTTGTGCATATGACGTGTTTGCAATGTACGTGACGATTCACGTAAGTGTTCCTTTCTTGTTTGATGCTTACTTCGTACTTTATGTCAGTATTTTTGGTCTTGGGTTGGTACTCCTTTTGACCTTTGTTTACCTTTGCTTAATTGTTCTGCCACCATTTGCACCTACTTGCTGAGGCGTTCTGTTTTTTTTGGAATGCCTTAGGTTCAGAGCCGTAGCAGGTAGTGGAGCTGGTTTTGGACTCTCTTAGCGGCATTGTTAGTGGTGGTTTTGCACCTCGCTGTAGTGAGGTAGTTGTCGTTCATTTTTTTTCTTTTTCCTAGTTCAGACATATTATTTTACTGTGGGTTCGTGTCAGAATGTTGACGCCCACAGAGTTGTTGATTTTGCCACTTGCTAGCTGATGTGGTTTTCTTCTTCTTTAATTTGGATTACTTGCTCTCTAGGATGATTTATTGCTAGGACTGCATGTTAGATATTTTTAAGCTTATAAAAACTTATTATTAGTAAAGCACCCATGCAACCTCTTTTAAAACTAAGTCACTAATTACCTGGTCAGCGTAAAGATTTTTTCTCATACTTATTATAAATCTAGAGTCTGCTTAGTATGAGTTGTTCCTCGGGGACATTTATACTCATGTAGGATGTTATAGTCAATTTAAAAAAAGTATCTTCTGCAAGCGTATAAATTATATTTTTGAATCGTGGACTAGATGATCCACTGAGCTGAGGGTTACGGCTACCTTCTTAGTTTAAACTGGATTTCAGTCATAATAACTTATGTTTTCTTTTAAATGTAGAGTTTGGAGTCTTCCCAGAGCGTCTGCAGTTAACCCATACACGACGTGGCATCACATCGCGTATTTTCCTGTACTCTGATATAATTAAATTATTGGGAAAATTCGGGTTGTGACAGTTGGTATCAGAGGGAGGTTGCTTGACAATTGGTCGGACAACCTTCCCTTGTTAGTGTTAGTTATTTATTGACATTTCATACACACACCGATATGTCATCAGTACATCTTAGCCGAAGCATAGTTACTACACTCATAGCATGATAAGAAGTATACGTGGCATATTATGTAGTATGGGATGCATAATATGTGTTTGTATATGGATCCACCATAGGAGGCAACATGTGATGGTTATGTAGTATGGGATGCATAACCACCATCACATGAGTGCCCATTAGCACGTTTTCTTTTCTCGTTGCATGCAATGTTATGTAGTATGGGATGCATAATATTTCATGTGTACGCCGCTCATGCATGCTTTAAGGCCTTTTTTTAGAATGCATAACACTGCATATATTGCATATCATCGCATAAGCACGCGTGCTAAGTTAAGGTTTACATGATGACACATGATTTTAAATAAGAACAAAGAACCCATGCATTCATGTCATAGGCACAAGAGTCAATAGGATGAGAGGATATCATCCTAAGTAGGACATAACATCATTATAAAATCCTAGAGCAAGTTGCAGCATAAGCAAGTGTCTTTAAGAATGGTCTGAACTAGTCGTATTGTTTTGTCGTAAGCTAGGATTTTGATGAGTTGTTCGTTTGCTTTTTAGAAATGCCGCCAAAGCCTCCTGCGACGAGGTCGACACCCCAGTCGGAGGGTGAGTCATTAGGTGCACAAAGCGATGCGATTATCGAGAGTCTGCGTTAGAGCAACGAGGCTCTATCGAGACAATTGGTTGCGATGCAATCGCAAATTGAGTCTCTATTGTCTGCCGCTCCCGCGCAGTAATCTTTAGTGCAAGAGCCTGCCTTGGGCCAAGCTGTGCCCGATACCCCTGCTCCTGTGGTGCCCCCGATGGCAATACCACCAGAAATGAATTTCATATCACACTTCCAATGGTTGGGACCTCCCACCTACGACGGGAGTGCCGACTTTATGATTTTGGATGATTGGATCATCTCAATCGAAGAGATGTTTTCATATTCCGGGATTCTAGAAGCCCAGAAGGTTATGATTGCAGCCTATCAGTTAAAAGGCCCAGCAAAGAGTTGGTGGATTCGTGAAAAGGAGTGTCTGAAGGAAGGCTGTTCCTGGGACTCTTTTAAGAATATGCTGCTGAAAAAGTTTCTGCCCTCGGTCGAGCAGGACTGTCTCATGAATAACTTCCTACATCTGAAGCAGAGACAACTCACAGTGAGCGAGTACGAGATTGAGTTTAGCAAGTTGAGTAGATTTGCTCCCGATTTGGTAGCTTCGGAGGAGGGAAGAGTGAAGCATTTTATTGGTGGACTAAGAAGCGATGTCCAGCAGTTGGCATGAGCTTATCGAGCAGAAGTCTATGCTGAGGCAGTGGAGGCTTCACTGAAGGTTGAGGTGATCGAAAATGCCAAGAATCGAGGTACTGCGGCGAGAAAAATAAGAGGAAAGGTGTTGGGGATGGAAGTTCTAGGGCATCCGGCCCTCCTTCGAAAAAGAAAGGTGGGGGAATTTGTAGCTACTGTGGTTGACCTGGCCACTCTTATGAAAGGTGATTCAAGAGGACCGCCGCCCTAAAGAAGCAGCAGTGCTTGCTATCCAAGGCTCACCCACGGGAGAGCTGGTGTGCTCATTCTGTTCAAATAAGGGGCATGATGTGAATCATTGCTAGATGAAAGAAAAGACTTACTTCCAGTGCGGGCAGAAGGGACACATGAAGACTTCATGCCCTCAAGCTCAGTCCCCACTGCAGCCTACCCCACTTTGAGCTCTGCCGCCGCCACCAGCCAAGGATAAGGGAAAATGAAAGCTAAATGTGGTGACTAGAGATGAAGCTCAGACATCTACCCAGGTGATATCATGTCAAATTCTAGTTTTACTTTTACCCTACATTGTTTGCTTTTGTTTCATTCGTTTAGTTATGTGCGTTACATTTTAGGGGAGTTTAAGTTGCGGAATAGGCGGGCGGGCGTCCTTTTTGATTCGGGTGCCACCCATTCTTTCGTGGCATGGAGTTTTGTAGATAGACATCATTTGGAGGAGGTTCAGTTAGAGGACTCCTTCAACGTCAAACTTCCTTCTGGAGATCTGGTGATATCAAATCGGGGAATTCAGAGATGCCCTATTTGTCTAGGCGATTTCATAGCTTTTGCGGATCTGATGGTATTGCATCTGGCAGACTTTGACGTGATTTTGGGCATGGACTGGTTGTCCAAGTATGATGCAGTCATCCGATGCAAGGCTAAGCGGTTGGATTTCAGGATGGACAATGGTCAACCTATGGGTGTCTATGGTTCTCCAGGTAAGGGTTCCCTCCTTATTTCTGCAGTGCGTGCTTGCCGAGCTTTAGAGTCTGGTTGCAAGGCGTATCCTGTTTCTCTGTCAGCTTTGGAAACAGCTTTTGTTACACCACGTATTGAGGATGTCTCAGTGGTGCGAGAGTTTCCAGATGTCTTTCCGGATAGTCTTCCAGGACTTCCTCCTGAAAGAGAGGTGGAGTTTGTGATAGACCTTGATCTAGGTACTCATCCAATTGCTAAGGCACCTTCCCTTATGGCTCCGCGTGAGTTAGAAGAATTGCGCACTCAGCTGGATGAGTTACTGCAGTGTGGTTTTATTAGGCCAAGTTATTCTCTGTGGGGTGCTCCTGTTTTATTCGTTAAGAAGAAAGATGGTTCTATGAGGCTCTGCATAGATTATCGAGAATTAAATAAGGTAACCATTAAGAACCGATATCCGTTGCCTCAGATTGATGACCTATTTGATCAGTTGTGGGGATGCGCTGTGTTTTCGAAGATTGACCTTCATTCAGGCTACCACCAGTTGAGAGTCCGTGAGGCTGATGTACCACAGACGGCTTTTCATACCCGACACGGGCATTTTGAGTTCTTGGTAATGTCCTTTGGACTGACTAATGTACCCTCTGCATTCATGGATTTAATGAATAGAGTGTTCAAGGATTTCTTGGACCATTTTGTTATTGTGTTCATAGACGACGTCCTAGTGTATTCCCGTAGTGTTGAGGAGCATACTCAACACTTGCGGTTGGTTTTGGAAACCTTGAGGGAGCACAAGCTCTATGCTAAGTTGAGTAAGTGTGAATTTTGGTTACCCCAGGTGTCCTTTTTGGGGCATGTTGTGAGTAAGGACGGTATTTCCGTAGACCCAACAAAAATTTCTGCTGTGATGGAATGGAAGAGACCTTCTACTCCTAAGGAGATTAGGAGCTTTTTAGGTCTGTTAGGTTACTATAGAAGGTTCATGGAAGGGTTCTCCGTGTTGTCTGCCCCTCTAACTAGACTAACACAGAAGAACACTGCGTTTATTTGGAGCGATAAGTGTGAAGAAGCCTTTCAAGAGCTGAAAAAGAGATTGGGTACTACTGCAGTTTTAACTCTGCCTACTGAAGGACTTGAGTATGCTGTATATGTGGATGCATCACACATTGGACTTGGTTGTGTTCTGATGCAAGAAGGAAAGGTGATTGCGTATGGATCAAGGCAATTAAAAGTTCATGAAAGAAACTATGCTACGCATGATTTAGAGTTTGCTGCGATAATTTATGCGTTGAAGCTTTGGAGACATTTATTGTACGGCACGCTGTGCAAGATCTACACAGATCATAAGAGTTTGAAGTACGTATTCACTCAAAAGGAGTTAAATCTGCGCCAACGTAGCTGGTTGGAGTATGTAGCCGATTATGAAGTAGAGATCCTTTATCACCCAGGAAAGGCTAACGTAGTAGCTGATGCTTTGAGTAGAAAGACGGCTGAAATCTTCAACCTGTCTGTACAATCCCTGGTGGAAGAATTCTTGTTGATGGACATTGAGGTTGGGAGTAGTTCTGTGCCTACTAGTTTGGAAGCAGAAGAGACCTCTTGGATTTCCCTTACCAGAGTGCACCAGAAGGAGGATCCTGATTTGTTGCACCTCTGGAAGAGAACTGAGAAAGGGGATTTACCTGATTTCTCTTTGGACGAGTTAGGTACTCTGAAATATCGGAGTAGATTTTGTATTCCCGCCATTGCTGACATTCGGGCTAAGATTTGTAAAGAAGCTCATGGTTCCAGTGTTTCCTACCATCTTGGTTCCACCAAGATGTATAAAGATCTAAAGCAAATTGTTTGGTGGTTAGGAATGAAGAATGACCTAGAAAAGTTTTTGTCAGAATGTTATACGTGTCAGCGTGTTAAAGCAGGTCATAGAAGGCCTGGTGGTAAACTAACACCGCTAGATATTCCTCAGTGGAAGTGGGAGAGTATTTCAATGGATTTCATCACAGGTCTACCAAAATCTCCCCGTGGGCACGACTCTATTTGGGTAATAGTCGATAGATTGACAAAGTGTGCTCACTTTGTGCCCTTTAAGATTGGGTATTCCGTGAAGAAGATAGCTGAGCTGTATCTTGAAGAGGTCATCAGATTATATGGAGTACCTGTCAGCATCGTATGAGATCGAGACTCCAGATTTCCTCTCGAGTAGCTGCTTTCTCCTCTCGAGTACCTGTATTTTCTATCTCGAATACTCGTTCATTCATCCCGAGTGGTTCATTTCAGTTTGTGTTCGGGAGCCTTTTTGAGGGTCAAAACGGATTCATATGCAAAAATAGTCAACATGAAATATGTTCGTCTCGACGATATCTACAACTTTCATGTGGGGCACCTTTTGATTCGAAGCCGTCTTCAACCTCTACTTTCGGTTTTCCCAAAACTACTCATAAATAAGCCGTATTATTGAATTCTACTCGAGTACCTTTGATCTACTCCAGTACTATTGTTGTATCTCAAGTATAATTGTTGTTTTACTCGAGTAATATTGAATTCTATCGAGTCCTACTGATTTTACTTGAGTAGTTTAAGTTCCTCTCGAGTACTTTGCCCTCATTCTCGAGTAGTTTTATTCATCTCGAGTAGTTCACTATCATTTACGTTCGGGCGCCATTTTAAGGGTCAAAATTATGTCTTATGAAATAATGGTCAACATGAAATTTGTTCGTCCCAATGAGATCTACAACTTTCATGTGGGGCACTTTTCGATCTGGAGCCATCTTAGACCTCTATTATTGAGTTTCCCGAAACTGCTCATAGATAGCCTGTTCGACTTATCCACTCGAGTTCTATGCCTTCTATCTGGAGTAGACCTGATCTACTCGAGTTCTATGCCTTTTATCTCGAGTACCTATGACTCTCTCGAGTTCCCCAAGCCTCCAACTTGAGTCTCCATCTCGAGTAAGCCCCTCCAACTCGAGTAAACCCCTCCTTCTCGAGTAAACTGATTTCTACTCGAGTAGTCTATACAGTATGAGTTCGGGCACCCTTTTGAGGGTCAAACCTATTTTGTATGAAAAATGGTCAACATGAAATTTGTTCGTCCCGACGAGATCTACAACTTTCATGTCGGGCACTTTTTGATTTGAAGTCATCCTATACCTCTATTTTGTGTTCCCGCAAAACAGCTCGAAATAACCCGTTTTGACAAAACTTTTAATAAACATTATATATATATATATGTTTATATATATGTATATATATATGTATGTATATATATGTTTATATATATGTATATATATATATATATATATATATATATATATATATATATATATATATATATATATATATATATATATATATATATGGACTTAGGTTTTAGAACCAAACTTCATCTTCTTCGTTATTTTTCTCCCGAACCAAAGTAGCGAGCGAGAGAGAGAGTTTCTTTTTCGTGAATCTTCCGGTGGACGCCGACAGTTATCCGGTGCTCGAAATCTTCAACCGAATATAGATCCGGAAAGCTCTCGCCGAGAGCTACACTATCGTGGTAATTTCTTCCCCATTCCTTGAGTTTTTTTCGTTAGGGTTTTTCGGCCCTAACCCCTTTTCAGCCATTTTTGTCTAGATCTCAACTTCACCCGTGTTCTTTTGCCCCAATCTACGACGCAGAGCGATTCAGAGAACTTTATCCGGTAAAATCAAGGCAAGTGGTGGTTTGATGCTAACCGTTATGCCTTTGTTCCTTAATTTTCTTGCCTTTTGTGTTGTCTTTCCAAACTATGGTTATGTTTAGTCCTTCTTGAAGATCACTCAAAAAAATTATAAAATCTAGTCATGCTAATTTCAATCTTGACTAGGTGCATACAATCGTCCTTAGAATGTTTTATCGGTGAATTAAATTGTTTCGTCAATCATTGCTGGACGTGTTAGTGTCTATATAGGATTGTAAATCATTTCTAAAGGTTGATCAACCGTGTCTTTAATCTAGAAATGTCATGTAGAATCCGATGTGCCAAGTCCCAAGATGTTGGTGTTGTGGTTTCTTTGGTTTTTCCTTGGTTTTGGGAGTTAGTGGGCGTGACTGCCTCCGCAAGGTTGTTTCCTTTATTAGTACCTTTTGGAACTCTACCGGTGTTTTGGGCATCTACGGTGTATGGTGGAGTGTATGAATCTCTCCCGCAGTTAAATAGATTTAATCTTCGTGAGGGGTGTGTCCAACTAAGTGACCATCTCGCCCATGTTTTTAGGTAGAGTGACCACAAGTGTTTAATAAAGTTTATGGATTTTCTTCCTTATGATTTACTCATGTTCGTCACCTTATTGCCTTGTGCATATGGTGTGTTTGTAATGTACGTGACGATTCACGTAAGTGTTCCTTTCCTGTTTGACGCTTACTTCGTAATTTATGTCAGTATTTTTGGTCTTGGGTTGGTACCCCTTTTGACCTTTGTTTACATTTGCTTAATTTTTCTGTCACCATTTGTACCTACTTGCTGAGGCGTTCTATTTTGCAATGAACCACTCCTCTCTGTTCTTTATTCCTCATGCATCTCCCCACTCACCCTCTCTCTCTTATTTATTTCTCATTCACCCCTCTTTCCCCTTCTCTCATTCTCATTTAAACCCATCCATCCCCCTCTTTTATTTATTTTGTTCTTTTTTATTTTCCTAAATGAAAATTCATGCATGTAGCCTCCCCTCTCTCCCCCATTAATATCATACATGAACATCACCTCCTCATACATGCATGGTCGGCCACATCCTTCTCCCCCTTCATTTCCACCACTTTCTAGAATCTTCCTCCTCTCCTATAAAAGGAACCCATGTCTCATGCTTTGAGGAGGGGTGGGATTTTGGAGAGCAAGTGAGATAGTTAGTTCAAGAGAGAGTTCTTTTATGTTTCTTACTTGTTGTTGTTAAGTTCTTTTCTGTTAGTGTAACCATTTTCTATTTAGTGTAATCTTTTTTTGGTAGCATAATCTTGTCCCTTTTATATTTTGTACTCCTCTTTCTATTATCAATGAAAAATTATTTTCATCATCTTATTTTTGTTTCCTTTTCAACCATGCGTAGCTAATTTTCCGTTAGCGTTCGATCATGAGGATCCATGAAATGAGATGAGATTTCCTTTTACTTATTAGTTTTATTTTTGTCAAATTTATTCTCGATTCTTCTTTGATTTATCTCGTGTCGACTCCGTATTTCCGGTATACGGTAGTAGGCAATTTGATCTCATTTCATAGTAGTCGAGAGACTCGTTGATTTGAAAGATCACTCAAAGAAGGAAGGAGTTGATCACAACCCTAGAGATAGGATGACGTAAATCCTCCGGATTGGAGTCAAATCCAATAGTGCGGGTCACTTCGTTAATGCGACTTTAGGCCATTTTGACTTGTAAAGAGATTTCGGTCAAAACGTCTATAAGTTATGGGATTTAATGCTCTAGCGAGATTACTTCCTAATATCAGATCCGTCCCGGTCGAGGTTAATTTGCAAATTTAAATCCATATTTTTCCTTCTAGTCTCATTCCATGGTGAATCATTGATCGAATGCTAGCTTTTTATTATAAGTTTTTATTTCAAAAAATTATCTTTAGTTTTAATTTAAAGATTCTCAAAGTCCCAACAATCTTTCGGTAGGATAATAGTAGAAGCGTGAGTAGCAGTACTTGATAGCCCCGAGTTTAAATACGACCTTGGTACTACAATTCGATAAGTACACTTGCCTTTTCGGGTTGATAGCAATCAACACACCAAGTTTTTGGCGTCGTTGCCGGGGACACTTTTTCATCAGTATTAAGAAAACGCTTATGCTATTACTTCTACAAAAAATCCAAAAATTAAATTTTCGCTTTCTTTTTGGTAACAGTTTTTTTTACCAATTTTTATCCTACTTGGGAGGTGGGGAACCCGTATTATTTTTCACATGATTTTACCCCACAAAGCGCCGTGCCTCGAAATTTTAATTCAATCGATAATGGGTATTTTGAATTGCAAACTTCTCTTGATAATATTAATTCGCATTTCAAGACCATTATCGATTATTTTTCTCGTGAGGCCGCTTCGTTTTCTTTGTCTTCTTCTCCGTCTCCTCCAATTTCATCGTGTAATGAGTCACCAGATATCCCGACTTGTCTTTTTCCTCTCGAGGAGGATAACTATTCGAATATTCTGGATTGTTTCCTTCCTCCTTTGGATGACACCCCTATGGATACTCCGACGTGCTTATTACCTTTTGAGGATGACGAGACGTCTCATCATTCTCTTTCTTTTTCTGAAGACGTTTGTCATTCCATTTCGCTTCAAATTTCAGCTGCTCCAAATTTTTCTATTTTTCGCAAATCTTCTTCTTCTATATTAGATAATTCTTCTTTCGTTCTTTCTACCCCTCCTTCTCCCGAAATTTCACAAGTCCCTCCTTCTCCTTGTGAAATTTCTTTTTCTACTTCTTTTATTCCTCTTTCTATTTCTTCTTCTTTTTCTTCTTCTTCTTTTGACAACCCCTTCTTTCCCATTTTACATACAACAGAGTTCTTCTATAACTCCGTACGTTTATTTTCGGGCATCATTCCATTGAAGATTCCACCCCATGTCGGTGCGATTCTTTAATTTTTCTCTTTTTTGATGTACTCTCCTAAGCGCATACTTAGAGAGTTACCTCTTCACTTTAGTTTTTATTTTCCATTTAGCTAACCAATAACGTCGGGCTCAGACGACGTTAAACAAAGAGCGCTCTTGGGAGGCACCCCTTGCTTATCCTTTTTATTATTTCTTTTTCTTTTTGTTTGCTTATTGTGTTTTGCAGGAATAAAACCTCCGGCGGTTCGTTTGGCTCCATCCTTTCCTCTCTTCCTAAGGCCTGTGTCGGTGTCCAGCTCAAGCATGGGGGAGCGACATCTGCATTCGGCCTTACGAATCCGGGGAAATCGTTTTCTTTTTAAGTATTTACTTTTTTGCATTCCCCCATTTTCTTCTTCCCTTTTCTCTCTTGTTTTTATTTTTCATTGAGGACAATGCAAAGTTTAAGCCTGGGGGAGGGCTTCGCTCTTTTTCTTTTTAATTTCTCTTTTTCCAAAAACAAAAAAAAATCTCTTTTCTTTTTAAGTTTTTCAAAAAATGTGTGTTTTTATGTACTTTAAAATTTTAAAAAAATAGCAAGAATTTTTTTTAATTATATTAATCATCTTAGTAGTTCTATTTTCCTCTTTAGCTTTATCAAAAATCAAAAAAGGCTAGAAAAAGCAAAACCTAAAAAATCAAAAATTCCAAAAAATTAGATTTCGAATTTTTTTTTAAAAATGAAAAATCTTAGAAAAATCCAAAAATATAATAAACCCCTTGCTTAGTCTTTTTGTTGTTTTTAGAAATTTTGTTTGAGTTTGTTTATAAGCATTCTTACTATTTTTGATTTGCTAATCTTTTACTTCATCATGTTTAGTGATTTAGTTTTGAGAATTATTTTATGGTTTTAATTTGCTTAGAGTAATTTATTTAGCACTTTTTCTCTTTTATTTTAAATAGTTTCAATTTTGTAGTAATTTTGCTTAACAATTTTGGATTCTAATTATTGTTACCTCATGCTTTTAGATTCTTAGGAAATCTCAATCTACTAGTAGTTGCTCTCTAGTATTTTAAGTTTATTTTCTAAATTTTTTTTTAACTCCTTCCTTTTTCTTTTTATTGTTAGATCATATGTCATGAGAATAAGGAGATGTTAGTTCCTTATTCTCTGGTAAACATATGCAACCCAGATGAAGAGAAGAATTAAAAATTCATATTTGTCGTGGGAAATGATCGAATGTTAGTCTATCATTTTCTGGTATTACATATATATTTTATTTAAAAATTTTTGGTGGGGTGTGAAAAAAATAATGATGATCACCTCCAATCAAAGTCCTCTTCATGCTGATTTCCCCCCCAAACCCCTTAGCCAATATTATTGTCTTAGATTTTAAATTAAAATATTGGGAGAGCATAAGTAGTAAGTTGCATTCTTCCTTAAGTTTCTTTTAAGTTATGGTTGTTATAATTTTAATCTAACCTTGTTTGCAATTTACTCAATTTCGAGTGCTAGTTAATTTATTAGAGAATTTTTGGCTAAATATTTCTCTCTTTTCACTTTAATTCCATAATTTAGGACTTAATTCGTAAATCCCTAAATTTTATTTTTAGCTTGACTTTGGTGTAAATAAATTTTTAGTTTAATTGAAAACTTTATAAATGTCTTATAAATATTTCACATACTTTTGCTCTGGAATAGCAAAAGCCTAAGCATGAGGGTATTTGATGACTACTTTTAGTCATCGTTTTTGTGGGAGTTTAGTATGCAAAATGCCTAAGTTTATTTATATTTTATGCTTGTTATGTTTTTATTTCCTGTTCTAATGTTTTTTTATAATATATTAATTCCTAGTTCAATTATATGTTTTATTCTTTTTTATGTTTAATTTTATGTTCTATGTCTAGTTGTGTTTCGTTATGAAAAATAACTATTATTATGTTATTATGGTTAGTTTTATTTTTAATAACTTATATTGTGTTGTGTTATAAAATATATCTAACATTTTGTTTATTTGATTTATTTGTAGGTTCAAGGCCTTCGATGCAGTCCAAGTGCAGTCCACCATGGCAACCCGAGCTCACCAACATGAAGCAGCCCGAGCTACTCGCCAAGCCCAAACCCGAGCTGCCCATGCAGCCCACAAAAAATATTTCGGCCCACATTATGAAGCCCATGCATGGCAGGCCCCCTCTTTTCCCCCCTTCATTATTCTACATTCACCCCCTCTCTATTTTATATTTTCCACTTTCATTTCCATAAATTACATGCAATGAACCACTCCTCTCCTCTCTGTTCTTTATTCCTCATGCATCTCCCCACTCACCCCCTCTCTCTCTTATTTATTTCTCATTCACCCCTCTTTCCCCTTCTCTCATTCTCATTTAAACCCATCCACCCCCCTCTTTTATTTATTTTTTTCTTTTTTATTTTCCTAAATGAAAATGCATGCATGTAGCCTCCCCTCTCTCCCCCATTAATATCATACATGAACATCACCTCCTCATACATGCATGGCCGGCCACATCCTTCTCCCCCTTCATTTCCACCACTTTCTAGAATCTTCCTCCTCTCCTATAAAAGGAACCCATGTCTCATGCTTTGAGGAGGGGTGGGATTTTGGAGAGCAAGTGATATAGTTAGTTCAAGAGATAGTTCTTTTATGTTTCTTACTTGTTATTGTTAAGTTCTTTTCTATTAGTGTAACCATTTTCTATTTAGTGTAATCTTTTTTTGGTAGCATAATCTTGTCCCTTTTATGTTTTTGTACTCCTCTTTCTATTATCAATGAAAAATTATTTTCATCATCTTATTTTTGTTTCCTTTTCAACCATGCGTAGCTAATTTTCCGTTAGCGTTCGATCATGAGGATCCATGAAATGAGATGAGATTTCCTTTTACTTCTTAGTTTTATTTTTGTCAAATTTATTCTTGATTCTTCTTTGATTTATCTCGTGTCGACTCCGTATTTCCGATATACGGTAGTAGGCAATTTGATCTTATTTCATAGTAGTCGAGAGACTCATTGATTTGAAAGATCACTTAAAGAAGGAAGGAGTTGATCGCAACCCGAGAGATAGGATGACGTAAATTCTTCGGATTGGAGTCAAATCCAATAGTGCGGGTCACTTCGGTAATGCGACTTTAGGCCATTTTGACTTGTAAAGAGATTTCGATCAAAACGTCTATAAGTTAGGGGATTTAATGCTCTAGCGAGATTACTTCCTAATATCGGATCCATCACGGTCGAGGTTAATTTGCAAATTTAAATCTATATTTTTCCTTCTAGTCTCATTCCATGGTGAATCATTGATCGAATGCTAGCTTTTTATTATAAGTTTTCGTTTCAAAAAATTATCTTTAGTTTTAATTTAAAGATTCTCAAAGTCCCAACAATCTTTCGGTAGGATAATAGTAGAAGCGTGAGTAGCAGTACTTGATAGCCTCGAGTTTAAATACGACCTTGGTACTACAATTCGATAGGTACACTTGCTTTTTCGGGTTGATAGAAATCAACACACCAAGTTTTTTGCGTCGTTGCCGGGGACACTTTTTTGTCAATATTAAGAAAACGCTTACGCTATTACTTCTGCAAAAAATCCCAAAAAATTAAATTTTCGCTTTCTTTTTGGTAACAGTTTTTTTTATGGAATCGTCTTCTTGCGGCACTTTTTGTAATTTTTGCGGGTTGCCCGACCACTTTTATTCTGAATGTCTTTCGGGAACCCCTCCCTCTGTTGATTTCAATTTTTCTGGAGCAGGTCAAACTGGCTAATTTGACCCTTACTCCAATTTTATCCTACATGGGAGGTGGGGAGCCCGTATTATTTTTCGCATGATTTTACCCCGCAAAGCGCCGTGCCTCTAAATTTTAATTCAATCGATAATGGGTATTTTGAATTGCAAACTTCTCTTGATAATATTAATTCGCATTTCAAGACCATTATGGATTATTTTTCTCGTGAGTCCGCTTCATTTTCTTTGTCTTCTTCTCCGTCTCCTCCAATTTCATCGTGTAATGAGTCACCAGGTACCCCGGCTTGTCTTTTTCCTCTCGAGGAGGATAACTATTTGGATATTCCGGATTATTTCCTTCCTCCTTTGGATGACACCCCTATGGATACTCCAGCGTGCTTCTTACCTTTTGAGGATGACGAGACGTCTCATAATTCTCTTTCTTTTTCTGAAGACGTTTGTGATTCCATTTCGCTTCAAATTTCAACTATTCCAAATTTTTCTATTTTTCGCGAATCTTCTTCTTCTATTTTAGATAATTCTTCTTTCGTTCTTTCTACCCCTCCTTCTCCCGAAATTTCACAAGTCCCTCCATCTCCTTGTGAAATTTCAGTTGATAAAATTTCTTTTTCTACTTCTTTTATTCCTCTTTCTATTTCTTCTTCTTTTTCTTCTTCTTCTTTTGACAACCCCTTCTTTCCCATTTTACATACGTCGGAGTTCTTCTATAACTCCGTCAGTTCATTTTCGGGCGTCATTCCATTGAAGATTCCACCCCATGTCGGTGCGATTCTTCAATTTTTCTCTTTTTTGATGTACTCTCCTAAGCGCATACTTAGGGAGTTACCTCTTCACTTTAGCTTTTATTTTCCATTTAGCTAACCAATAACGTCGGGCTCAGACGACGTTAAACAAAGAGCGCTCTTGGGAGGCACCCCTTGCTTATCCTTTTTATTATTTCTTTTTCTTTCTGTTTGCTTATTGTGTTTTGCAGGAATAAAACCTCCGGCGGTTCATTTGGCTCCATCCTTTCCTCTCTTCCTTAGGCCTGTGTAGGTGTCCAGCTCAAGCATGGGGGAGCGACATCTGCATTCGGTCTTACTAATCTGGCGAAGTCGTTTTCTTTTTAAGTATTTACTTTATTGCATCCCCCCATTTTCTTCTTCCTTTTCTCTCTTGTTTTTATTTTTCATTAAGGACAATACAAAGTTTAAGCCTGGGGAAGGGCTTCGCTCTTTTTCTTTTTAATTTCTCTTTTTCCAAAAACTAAAAAAAATCTCTTTTCTTAATAAGTTTTTCAAAAAATGTTTGTTTTTAAGTACTTTAAAATTTTAAAAAAATAACAAGAATTTTTTTATTATATTAAGCATCTTAGTAGTTCTATTTTCCTTTTTAGCTTTATCAAAAATCCAAAAAGGCTAGAAAAAGCAAAACCTAAAAATCAAAAATTCCAAAAAATCAGATTTCAAATTTTTTTTTTAAAAAATGAAAAATCTTAGAAAAATCCAAAAATATAATAAGCCCCTTGCTTAGTCTTTTTGTTGTTTTTAGAAATATTATTTGAGTTTGTTTATAAGCATTCTTACTATTTTTGATTTGCTAATCTTTTGTTTCGTCATGTTTAGTTAAATCTAATATTTAGTGATTTAGTTTTGAGAATTATCTTATGGTTTTAATTTGCTTAGAGTAATTTATTTAGCACTTTTTCTCTTTTATTTTAAATAATTTCAATTTTGTAGTAATTTTGCTTAATAATTTTGGATTCTAATTATTGTTACCTCATGCTTTTAGATTCTTAGGAAATCTCAATCTACTAGTAGTTGCTCTCTAGTATTTTAAGTTTATTTTCTAAAATTTTGTTTAACTCCTTCCTTTTTCTTTTTATTGTTAGATCATATGTCAGGGGAATAAGGAGATGTTAGTTCCTTATTCTCTGGTAAACATATGCAACCCAGATGAAGAGAGGAATTAAAAGTTCATATATGTCGTGGGAAGTGATATGATGTTAGTATATCATTTTCTGGTATTACATATATATTTTATTTAAAAAATTTTGGTGGGTTGTGAAAAAAATAATGATGATCACCTCCAATCAAAGTCCACTTCATGTTGATTTCCCCCCAAACCCCTTAGCCAATATTGTTGTCTTAGATTTTAAATTAAAATATTGGGAGAGCATAAGTAGTAGGTTGCATTCTTCCTTAAGTTTCTTTTAAGTTATGGTTTTTATAATTTTAATCTAACCTTGTTTGCAATTTACTCAATTTTGAGTGCTAGTTAATTTATTAGAGAAGTTTTGGCTAAATATTTCTCTCTTTTCACTTTAATTCCATAATTTAGGACTTAATTCGTAAATCCCTAAATATTATTTTTAGCTTGACTTTGGTGTAAATAAATTTTTAGTTTAATTGAAAACTTTATAAATGTCTTATAAATATTTCTCATACTTTTGGTTTGGAATAGCAAAAGCCTAAGCATGAGGGTATTTGATGACTACTTTTAGTCATTGTTTTTGTGGGAGTTTAGTATGCAAAATGACTAAGTTTATTTATATTTTATGCTTGTTATTTTTTTATTTCATGTTTTAGTGTTTTTTTATAATATATTAATTCCTAGTTCAATTATGTGTTTTATGCTTTTTTATGTTTAATTTTATGTTCTATGTCTAGTTGTGTTTCGTTATGAAAAATAACTATTATTATGTTATTATGGTTAGTTTTATTTTTAATAACTTATATTGTGTTATGTTATAAAATATATCTAACATTTTGTTTATTTGTTTTATTTGTAGGTTCAAGGCCTTTGATGCAGTCCAAGTGCAACCCACCATGGTAAGCCGAGCTCACCAACATGAAGCAGCTCGAGCTACTCTCCAAGCCTAAACCTGAGCAGCCCATGCAACCCACAAACAATATTTTGGCACACATTATGAAGCCCATGCATGGCCGGCCCCCTCTTTTCCCCCCTTCATTATACTACATTCACCCCCATCTCTATTTTATATTTTCCACTTTCATTTCCATAAATTACATGCAATGAACCACTCCTCTCCTCTCTGTTCTTTATTCCTCATGCATCTCCCCACTCACTCCCTCTCTCTCTTATTTATTTCTCATTCACCCGATAACGCCCCAAAAATTGTATTTGAGTCGGTCGCGAAAAAGGGGATTTTTGGAGCCTGTATAGGGGTGCACGACCTAGGACACGGGCATGTCCAAGGCCGTGTTTGGCTGGTGTTTTGGCCGTTTTCATCCCGAGAAGTACACGGCCAGAAACATGGCTGAATGACACGGGCGTGTCATTTGACACGGGTGTGTGCCTACCCGTGTCCCTACACGTATTCTTTTGGGTCGTGTCCGTTGCTGTGGTGGTTATGCGTGACACGCCCCCGAACACGGGCGTGTCGAGGAACCCGACATGGGCATGTCAGGTGAGACACGGGCGTGTCTCTGCCCGTGTGTCTTTCCTCCGTTCGACGATCGTGCTTGGAGCGAGGCACACGGCCTAGGACACGACCGTGTGCCAAGCCGTGTTCGGCCCAGGTTTGGAGATTTTTGAACGGATCTGAGCCGTTCGTTTTCTTTAATTAAGATCCAACGGCGTAGATGGTTTCCTGCTCTGTTAAGGCCGGGAATAGGAGAGTTAATCCTTCATTTCTCTCCAACCATTCTCTCTATCAAGGAGTTGGAAAGAGGAGGAAGAAGGAAGGGATTCCGGCCGCCGGCGGAGCATCGGAGCACTGTTTCGAAATCTGAGAGCGGATCTGTGGAGGAAAGTTCATTGCGAAGATTTCCATCCATATAGTTTTTCCCTGGCGCCAAAGCGGACTACAAGGGTAACGATTCTCTACTCGGGTAAGTGGAATTGGACCTAGGCTATGTGGTTCAGTGCGAGAGACCCGAAGACGGGGACTGGCCGCTGGCATAGTCGGGAGCCTTAGACGATGGTCAGAAAGGCTACATGCTCACATGTTGTTGCCATCCTGGGGGTGGCGGTGAAGATGCTGTAACGGCAGGATTCACCGTTAATGTGCCCTGAGTGCATGGGGTATTTGGCCGTGCGAGCCTACACCTGTGGCGAAATATATAGTTGCACTTTATTGTTTAGCTGGGTTAATGTTATGCAGGGAAAGAGCACCGCCGTCCCGAGTAAGGGGCGGGGTCGTTATAATTTGGCCGGCTTTTGGCTGACCGTTGCTTTGTTTGCCACCGTACGGTGGAATTGTGCTTGCAGGTGCTGCGGAGCCGAGTACCAAATAGCGGGCTGGAGACCATGTTGCTGTGCTGGCCCTAGAAGGCCGTAAAGAATAGTTGTACTCTGCTTTTGTCATGTGTGGCCGGCCTGCGAGCCGATGTATGGAAAACACGATTTATTAAGTGAACTATTGTAAGGCCATAAGGCCATATACCCTTTCAGTGTATTTTGGGTCTCATTCCTGTAGTGTGTTGTGGACATTCATGTTTGTTGGATTTAAGTTTGGGTTCTTTCAACTTTAAAAGCTTCCGCTAGAATGCTCTGTGTAGGACGAGTAGTCTTAATTTGATTATTTGTATATTCTTATGTAACCCTTCCGACTGTCTGTGGTATATGACGTTGAGTTCCAGCTGGACCTTCTGTTATATGCCATGCGACGGATGGGGGTGTTACAGTTTGGTATCAGACTTCTGGTTATGGTCAGGCTTGAATGAATTCGTGGGCGAATTCTTTTAAGTGGTGGTGAGCACTTGTGTGCATCATCGTTATAACATCAAAAAGAACCCATGAATGTCCACTTAGGAATGAAAAATACACTTGTTTTGAGGAACCTGCGTGTTCCTATAGTTGCTTTTTGCAACTTTGTTTAGTCACTTATTGGTATTTTGTACGACTATAGGTGACCGGGAGTGGCGCAGAGCCGACAAAACATCTGGTTTCTGAGGATTATAGTGCACCCAGCGACGTGCTTGAGACCCCTCCATCATTTGAAACCATAAGAAGGATTGTTGAAGTGGTGCTCGCTGTAACTAGTGCACAACAGGGAAGCAATGCGCAACCCTTTGTCCCTGTGATGACATCAATGTCTGGTGGTGTGTTGGATCAAAGGACTTTAAGAAGGACAACAGACCAGCAGTTGAACATGTCCTTAGTGCAGGGTACGCACTCGGTTGAAGAGTATTTGCAGGAATTTCTTTTGATAAGCCGTTACCCATGCTTTGAATTGGAGAACGAACAGTCTATAGTTGATAGATTCTATAATGGGCTGCGTGGTGAGCGGCAAATCCTACTGCTAAGACCAAAACTATTGGGATTCCGATCCTTGGTAGAGTCGGCTAGATCTTTGGAAGTAGATTTGGGCAGGATTCACTTGATGCCAGTGAGTAGGGTATCGAACTCTGCAAACTAGGAGTACTGCATCCCGCAGAATGTCGAAACAGGGGGCTAAGGCTGGGACTAGCAAAGTTATGTACAACTGTCGAGCTTGTGGCAAGAAAGGGCACTTTGCACGAGAATGTTTGGATGGTGCTCAGAAGATTAAGGAAGCTATGTCAGGAGCAGGTGAGGACTCTAATACTAAGAAACCATAGTTCAAAAGGCCAAGTTCAAAGTCGGATGTCCGCAGGTGGAACAAGAAGCTGAAGACTTCGAACTCAGCCCCTTCGTCTGGTGCGTTGGGGGCAACCACAAGTCGAGTCCCAGGAGCTTGCTATATCTGCGAAAAAGTGGGGCATTTTGCCCGTAGCTGTTGGAACGGACGCTTAATGTCCGAGAGGAAGCCTAATGTGTATAGGCTGGGTCAGCAAGAGGCCAGAAATCACGCGGTCGTGGTGACAGGTAAGGTTTAAAATTCTAGCATTTAGCTTTAGACACTTGTTGCCTTTGTGCATGTTAGCCTAGAACTACTTGTGTTAATATTTGTTCTGAATTTCGTTTATCCGGCGGGAGCACCGTTCGTTAAAGGGGGCTTCGCGTCCCTGTTTACCCAAAGGAATTGTATTGCATGTCGGAGTACATCTTCCGATGGCAAAAGACATAATGGATGTGTTGTTGACTAGTAGTGCTCATTGCACGCGGATAGGGTCTGCGTAATGATGATTTGGATTGGAGACCAGGGGTTTGGTTTACGAGCGTTGATTCTACCGTTAGTGGAGTTCGATGTAATATTCGGTATGGATTGGCTCTCGAAGCAGGGTGCATGCATTGATTGCAACCGTAAGGAAGTTAAGTTGGGTCAAAACACTGATCGGGAGACGACTTTTGCGGGCATGAAGGGGTCAGGTAAGATCTTGATGTCGGCCCTTCAGGTGATCAAGGAAGTTCGGTTTGGGGCAGAGCTGTTTGTCACATTAGTGCAGACTTCGACGCCAAAGCCAAGTCTTGACAGTATACCAGTTGTGTCCGAGTATCCCGATGTGTCCCCAGATGATCTCCCAGGAGCCCCTCCTCAGCGGGAGATTGATTTTACCATTGAGCCGGTACCGGGTGCCAAACCGGTGTCACGCTCTCCATATTAGATAGCGCCAAAAAAATGGCAGAGTTGAAGGTGCAACTGCAAGAGTTGCTAGAGCAAGGTTATGTGTGTCCAAGTTCGTTTCCTTGGAGCGCACCCGTTCTCTTTGTTAAGAAGAAAGATGGGAGCTTGCGGCTTTGTATCGACTACCGGGAATTGAACAAGCTTACGGAAAAGAATAAGTATCTGATTCCCAGGATTGATGATCTATTTGATCAGTTGGTTGGGTCAACGGTGTATTCGAAGTTAGATCTGAAGTCCGGATACTACCAGTTGAGTATAAGGGAGAGCGACATCCCAAAGATAGCATTCAGTACGCGGTTTGTGCATTACAAGTTCACGGTCATGCCATTTGGGTTGACGAATGCGCCATCCGTATTTATGGATCTGATGAACAGGACGTTTAGAGAGTACCTGGATCGTTCCGTGATAGTATTTATTGATGATATCCTGGTATACTCGCAGTGTGAAGAGGACCATTACAATCATCTACACATGGTGTTGGAGACGTTGAGGAGGAATTAGTTGTATGCTAAGTTCTCCAAGTGTGAATTCTGGTTATCATCGATAACGTTCCTTGGTCATGTTGTTAGTGGAGAAGGGATAACTGTGGATCCGGCGAAGATAGTGGCGATACGAGAGTGGCCTGATTTGACTACAGTGGCAGAGGTCCGGAGTTTTCTGGGGCTTGCTGGCTACTACATGCGCTTCATAGAGAACTTCTCACGGATAGCTCTACCACTCACAACGTTGACTAGGAAGGATCAGAAGTTTGTGTGGTCTCCGGAGTGCGAACATGCTTTTGAGGAGTTGAAGAGGCGGTTGACCACAACGCCTATTTTATGTTCTCCAAGTGGAACCGAAGGGTTCGAGATCTATAGTGATGCTTCGGGTAGTGGTTTAGGCTGTGTTCTGTTACAACATGGGAGAGTGATAGCCTATGGTTCACGACAATTGAAGGCTCACGAGAGAAATTATCCGGTTCACGACTTAGAGTTAGCGGCCGTGATATTTGCTCTAAAGATTTGGAGGCACTACCTGTACGGTGTAAAGGTCGATACTTACACCGATCATAAGAGCTTGAAGTACCTGTTGGACAAAAAGGATCTGAACATGAGGCAGCGGAGGTGGATGGAGTTCTTAGGGGACCACACCTTCAAGATACATTATGTGCATGGGAAGGGAAATGCAGTGGTGGATGCATTGAGTCGCAGGACTCCGACACAGACCAACTGGTTATTGGTACATGATGAGAGATTGGTCCATGAGTCGGAGGCTTTGGAGATATCTTGCATCGACAAGCAATCTAGTGCTGAGGCGAAACTGTTTTGGACAGAGGTGCAGTGTAACCTAGCTGATAGAGTTCGGCGGGCTTTGGTTCAGGATAACAGCATGAAGCAGATCTTGGATGAATCATTGGATGGGTCAAATTCCCAGTTTGCTGTTGAGGATGGGTTGTTAAGGAAGGACGGTCGCCTATACATTCCTAGTGCGGATAATCTTCGGGAGGATTTGATGTATGAGGCTCATCATACCAAGTACTCAATCCACCCGGGGAGCACGAAGATGTATAGAGACATGAAGAAATTATTCTGGTGGCCAGGATTGAAGAAGGATGTAGCACTTTATGTGGCCAAGTGCCGTACTTATGCATTGGTGAAGGCGGAATGCCAGAAGCCCGGAGGTTTCTTGAAGCCCCTACCTATCCCAGAATGGAAATTCGATGACATATCTATGGATTTTGTGCATGGTTTGCCGAAGTCACAGAAGGGAAACGACGCCATTTGGGTGGTCGTAGATATATTGACAAAGGTGTCACACTTTATTACAAACAGGAAGGAGGATCCGGTGGAAAAGTTAGCCAAACTCTATGTGGAGAATATTGTACGATTGCATGGTGTGCCCCACAGTATTGTTAGTGATCGAGGTGGACGCTTCACGTCGATTGACTGGAGGTTGGTGCATAGTCTGTTGGGTACTAAGCTAAAGTTCATCACAGCCTTTCACCCACAGACGGATGGCCAGACCAAGAGGGTCAACAGGACCATGGAGGACATGCTTCGCATGTGCGTCCTAGATTTTGGAAAGCAGTGGGAAGATCACCTGTATATGGTGGAGTTTGCGTACAAAAATAGCTTTCAGGCGAGTATTGGAATGGCGCCTTTCGAAGCCTTGTACGGGAGGAAGTGTCCTACGCCATTGTCTTGGTTGGAGGCAGGCGAATCGAAGTTGTACAAACGTCAAGCGGTGGAAGACGCCACTTCAATGATACGGACAATTCAAGAAAGGTTGAAAATTGCTCAGGACAGGCAAGTAAAGTATCACAATGCCAAGTATAGGAACTTGGAGTTCAATGTTGGCGACATGATGTATCTAAAAATCAAGCCGTTCAAGGGTGTATCGCGGGTTCGATGCTTGAAGAAGTTGAGTCCGAGATACCTTCGACCATTTAAAATCTTGGAGCGTGTTGGTGAGGCGGCGTATAGATTGAAGCTGTCGGCGGAATTGAGTGGGCTGCATGACGTGTTCCACGTATCGGTGTTGTGTAAGGCGATGCAAGAGCCTTCGCAGATCATTGCGGATAATCAAGTACCAGTTGATTATGAGTTGACCATGTTGGAACACCCTATTACTAATTTGGGTCAGAATCACTATGTCTCTAGGAAACCAGTTTTTGACCTCCTGTATAGCTCAAAAGGTCAATTAGAATTGAGTCTAAGGGTTAGAAGTCTAGGTTTGGAAGCTGCCCTCAAGACCAAGACTTTTTTCAGTTTGAGACTAAGTCATATCGTCGAGCTCAGCACGACGATTCGTCGAACTCCGATCGACGATCGTCTAGCTCAACTTCGACAGATCGTCGAACTCCATTCGACGATCGCTGAGCTCAACTTCCACAAATCGTTGAACTCCATTCGACGATCTGCGAGCTCAGTTCGACTATCTTGACTCAGCATTGGTTCTCTATCTCTGAGCTCAGTTCGACGATCTTTGAGCTCAGATCGACGATATTTTGTTGCTGTATAAGTCCATATCGCTGAGCTCAGTTCGACGATAGTAGAGCTCAGTTTGACGTTTTCTGATGACTTCAAGGATTTTCAAGATTCAAATTCAGATCAGTTAAGGAAATATTCAGCAATTAATTCAGAAGATTTTCTAGCCGTTTTCATTTATTTCTGGACCAAGTTTCAAGGGATTATCAAGGAATATTTCTGTGGACTTTCCTCCAGAAGACATTTTGCAATTAAGGATGCAATTAATGCAGGACAACGACTATTCTTGACAGAGGATGTTTTTCTATTCAGTACCAGAGAATAAAAGACAAGAATTTTTGAATCTCTCTGAGACATCAATAATCCTCAGAACACAGTCAAGAAGAAAAAGAACAAAATATTCTCTGTCTCAAAGAATTCTCTCAAGAACACACATCCAAGGAGATCAAACTTTTCTTCTGATCTCTCTTGTCTCAAGTGTTCAAGGCCAACATCTTTCAAGACTCCAGACACCTAACATTTCAGTTGTTGCTGAAATCATCTTTTGCTGGAGATCAACTTCTGAAGGCCTATCACCCTACAACAAAGCTTCTTTTCCTGGACATCTCAAGGACTCAGGGGGAGCTTTGACACCATCAAATCCACATAGTCTTCTCAGATGCTTTGAGAAAGAGAAGACTTCCATCACTCTCTTACCCCCATCTCTGTAAAGGGTTTCTCAAACTCCCTTCAAAAGTTTGAGTTTGGTTTTTGAGCACCTTGTCAAAAGCTCATTGGTGGCAAGACACCTGATCAAAAAATCTGATTTGGTTTTTGAGCACCTTATCAAAAGCTCATTGGTGCCCAGGACACCTGATCAACTCATCCTGCAGTGGATTCCTACCTAGGGTGGTAGAAGAGTGGATGTACCCAAGTTTAGGGGAACCATTATATTTCCTTGTGTCATCTGAATTGTTTGTCTTTATGTTTGTTTCTGGCTATGATTGTTCTGTGATTATTTTGTGATTAGTTTAGTTCTGTGATTAGATTTAATAATTGCTTCCCTGCTCACTCAGATTACAACAATTGTTGTAAAAAGTTTTCAAGCACCATATACTCTATTCACCCCCCTCTAGAGTATATCAGATCTAGCTGCACTTTCAATTGGTATCAAAGCGAGCTTGGTTAAACATACCACACCTTGGTGGTTGCACAGGCTAACACCTGAACCCAAAGATCCCTAGTTAGATCTGTTTTCTTTTAAGTTTAGTATTAGATTTTGTTTTCACAAATCATGGCCCAAAATAAAGATTATGCTAGCACCAGACCTCCAGTGTGCAATCTATCCAAGCTTGCACTTTGGAAAGCAAGGATCAGATTATACATGAATTCTATTGACGAGGATATTTTTAACTCTGTTTTGACAGTTTGTCCAAGACCTCCAGAGAACTCAAGTACAAATGCTGTTCCACCTCCATCAGGAACAGATGCTGATATCAAGAAATGGAAGGTAGCTGATGCCAAGGCTATGAACATCTTAGCCTAGACCATGTCTGATGATATCTTTCAAAAGGTGGCTGAATGCAATTCAGCAAAGGAAATCTGGGACAAACTCTCAGAAATAGTCTCAGGCTCAGCTGATGAGAGAAAGGACAGGAGATCCCACCTCATATCTCAATATGAGAATTTCAAGAAGGGAGAAACTGAGTCAGTGGGAGATATGTACAACAGGCTCAGTCTAATAGTCAGTGAACTGAGGACCTTGGACAAAGAGATCTCACTAACTGAACTCAATGACAAAATTCTAATGTGCTTCCCTAGCACTTGAGATTCAAGAATCTGGCCAATCAAGGATGCCAGAAGTTTGAATGAGATCACCATAGAAGCTCTATTGGGTAAGCTCAAATCTTATGAGCTACTCATCAAGAATAGAGAAGAAGAACAGAAGGCTGCCTCACCAGCCACAAGAAAAGAGAAAACAATAGTCTTCAAGGCAACTGAAGATCTGCCTGAAGACAAAGTCACAGGCAATGATGAACTGCTCAGCCTGTTGGCCAAAATATTTTACAAGATGGCCAGAAAGGACTTCAGAAGGAGATCATACAAGGAGCATGACAAGCCAAGGTATGATAAGTCAATTAATAATAAGGAAATTGTCTGCTTTGGTTGCAGGAAACCAGGGCACATTGTTCCTGACTGTCCAGAAAACAAAAACAAGGATAGAAGGGACAAGAAAGAAAGAAGAAAGGAGAAAGACTCCAAAAGGAATGGCAATGGCAAACCCTCCTCAAGCAAAAACAAACACACAAGAAAGGGGTTTGTTGCTGAATCCTGGAGTGAGACAGAAGAGGAGTCAGAAGCCTCATCCAGCTCCAGTGATGATGAAGATGATGCAGAAGAGAAAGAGTTCTGCATGATGGCAATCAATGCCTCTCAACATAATTCAGATGAAGAAGAGTCAGAGTCAGATTCAGAGACTCAACTTGAAGAAGATCAGGTAATTAGTTCATTTGATTTTAATTCAGAGGACTTTAAATCTGAGTTTAAAGCATTATGTTTAGACCTGCTAAAATCTGAGAAAGAAATTATCTCTCTCAGAAATCATTTATCTGAACATAACACCTTAAAGTCAGAAAACCTCAAACTCTCTCAGGAGTTGGAGTGCTGTAGGGAGCAGATAGCTTCACTGAAAAGTGAGCTATCTGAGGCCAAGAAGCTTGAAGAATCCCTTAATGGGAGAAGTATCAAGCTGATGGACATCACAAGCACAGTGAACTCCAGATTTAATAGTACACTGGGCTTGGGTGCTTCATCCAGCCAACCCATAGTTCTAACAACTCCAATCAAATTTATTTCTGATAAATGAAAGGGAGTTGTAGAGGTAGCTAGGAAAAATTCTGATCTGCCCAAGAAAACTAAGTCCCAGCAGAAATCGTCGAACGGAGATCGCCGATCGCCGAATGCAGATCGACGATCTCAGGCAAAATCATCAAACTCAGGTCGACGATCTCAAGTTCCTGAACTCTGCCATAGTTGACCGTCGAACGGAGCTCGACGATCTGACCCAAGATCGTCGAACGCAGCTCCACGATCGTCGAACAGAGGTCAGAGCTCTGGAAATTCCTTCAAGGGCAAATCAAAATCCAATCCTAAGGGTCCTTCATCCCAAATCTTTAACCCTTATACTGAATGGATTATACCTCCAAGGAGATATCATCCTGAAGGTTATAAGAGTCAACCTGGGATGTCTTTTATTTCAGAGTTTAAAGGTTATCAACCTAGGCCCAAGGTAAACTGGGTCAAAAACAAATGAATTATTTTATGTGCAGGTGAAGACCTATCCAACATCTAACCAACAATGGTACTTGGATAGTGGGTGCTCTAAGCACATGACAGGGAACAAGGACAACCTCACATCCTTTAGAGACAAGCTTGGACCCAAAGTTATCTTTGGTGATTCAAACTTTGGACAGACTAAAGGATATGGTGCAGTCCAGATTGGTTTAGTAACATTCAAGAAGGTAGCTTATGTGGAAGGACTGAAGCACAACTTAATAAGCATCAATCTGCTATGTGATGAAGGCTACCAGGTGACCTTCAGCAAAGCATTATGCAAAATCAAGTCAGAGGACAACACAACTGTGTTGACAGGTAAAAGGAAAGGTAACATCTATCTAGTAGATTTTCTTTCAACAGATGTAGATATTTGCCTGTTCAATTCTGTTTGTAGACCAAATATTTTATGGCATAAGAGACTAGGACACCTAAACCTTAGAACTATTGCTAGGCTATCCAAGGACAACCTTGTTAGAGGACTACCTTCTGGCCCCTACAAAAAGGAAGGACTCTGCAGGGCTTGTCAATTAGGCAAGCAAACTAAAAACAGCTTTAAGTCACTTAATAAGAGTGATTCACCTAGGATATTGTATCTGTTACACATGGATCTTTTTGGACCCATCATAGTACAAAGCCTAGGAGGGAAATCTTACACTTTAGTAGTTGTAGATGACTTCTCTAGATTCACTTGGGTGTTCTTTTTAAGGAAGAAGTCTGATAACTTTAAGTGTCTGACAGAGTTTCTCAAATGTATACAGATTGAGTTCAATACTCACATTGCCCTGATCAGAAGTGATCATGGGACAGAGTTTGATTCTCTTCTTATGCAAGAGTTCTGTTAGAGTGAAGGGATCAGGCATACTTTCTCAGCTCCTAGAACTCCTCAACAAAATGGGGTAGCTGAAAGGAAAAATAGAACCCTTATTGAATCTGTCACTACATTGTTGTCAGATGCTCACCTTCCTCTATCCTTTTGGGCAGAGGCAGTGAACACCTCCAACTATGTGCTGAATAGAAGTTTGATACATAAACTAAAGGGAAAGACTCCCTATGAATTACTCAAAGGGAAGAAACCTAAAGTTGATTATTTTAGAGTTTTTGGTTGTACTTGCTACATACATAATAATGACAAGAAATATTCAGCAAAATTTCAAGCTAAAGCTGATGAAGGAGTGTTTCTGGGATACTCCATGATCAGCAAGGCTTATAGGGTCTATAATAAATCATCTCTAAAAATTGAGGAATCTGTTCATATATCATTTGATGAATCTAACATGTTTTTCAAGGAGAAGATCTCTTTTACCATAGAACCTTTGCAGGAACATTCTCTTGTTGAAGACTTGAACAAGTTACAGGTTACTCAAAAGTATGAAAGCAGTGAAGATGAAGAAAGAATTCAACATATTGGAGAACAACCTGATGAGCCAGTTGTTGTACCACAAGAGGAAACAACAACACAGGTTGGTGAACAATCAACACCCCCTGTTGATTTAGTAACATCAAGAGACCATCCAATTTCCCAAATAATTGGAGACATCTCAGCTGGTGTGCAAACCAGAAATCAGGTCAACCAAAACCTGTTGCACACCTGCTTCCTATCTCAAATTGAACCTCAGTCCATTCAAGATGCAGAGCAAGATCCAAACTGGATCATTGCAATGCAAGAAGAGTTGCATCAATTTGAAAGGAACAAAGTGTGGGAACTAGTGCCAAAGCCTAAGGATCACTCCATTGTTGGAACAAAGTGGGTGTTCAGAAACAAACTGGATGATCAAGGAGTAATTATAAGGAACAAGGCAAGGCTAGTTGCTCAGGGATATTCTCAAGAAGAAGGAATAAACTATGACCAGACCTTTGCACCAGTTGCAAGATTGGAAGCCATCGGAATATTTTTAGCTTATGTAGCACATAAAGGCTTCAAGGTATATCAGATGGATGTCAAAAGTGCATTTCTAAATGGAGACATCAAAGAAGAAGTATATGTCAGACAACCTCCAGGTTTTATCTCTCCAACTTATCCTGATTATGTTTTTAAATTGAACAAAGCATTATATGGTCTCAAGCAAGCTCCTAGAGCATGGTATGAGACCCTAGCATGCTTCCTTTTGGAAAATGGATTTTTAAGGGGCAGAGTAGACCAAACTCTTTTCATTAGAACCCATAAGTCCCATACCCTACTAGTACAGATTTATGTAGATGATATTATTTTTGGTTCTACTGACTCAAAATTATGCAGAAGGTTTTCCAACCTAATGCATTCCAAATTTGAAATGAGTAGCATGGGTGAGATATCCTTCTTCCTAGGATTGCAAGTCAAACAGCATGCTGAAGGCATCTTTATTTCTCAAACCAAGTATGCCAATGAATTGGTTAAGAAATTTGGCATGTCTGAAGCATCTTGTATGAAAACACCTATGCCTACTAATGCTGTATTGGATGCTGATGAACATGGGAAACCTGTTGATCAGACAACATATAGAGCAATGATTGGCTCTTTACTGTACCTTACAGCTAGTAGACCAGATATAATGTTTGCTACATGTATATGTGCTAGGTTCCAAGTAAGCCCTAGAGAGTCACACCTAACATTAGTAAAGAGGATTCTCAGGTATGTTAAAAGTTGTCCAAATCTAGATCTCTGGTATCCAAAAGATTCAGCATTTGATTTAACTGGATTTTCTGATGCTGATTATGCTGGATGCAGAATAGACAGGAAAAGCACCAGTGGAACTTGTCAGTTCCTTGGTGATAGACTTGTCTCTTGGTTTTGTAAGAAACAAACTTCTGTGTCAACTTCAACTGCTGAAGCTGAATATATGGCTGCAGGCAGTTGTTGTTCACAAATCTTGTGGATTCAAAACCAACTCCTAGACTATGGCTACAACTTAGAGAAGTCTAAAATCTTTTGTGATAACACCAGTGCTATTTCAATAGCTCAAAATCCAGTCCTCCATAGTAGGACAAAACACATAGAGATTAGGCATCACTTCTTAACGGATAATGTTGAAAAGAATAAAATTGAACTGCAATATATCCCAACTGATTTACAAAGGGGAGATATTTTCACCAAGCCCTTGGATGAAAAGAAACACACCTTCTTCCTAAATCAGTTAGGAATGTTAGATGGAGGAAGTCTAAAATAATATCCAAGATTTTAAAAGTTTAAAAATTGACCAAGACTAGGCAAACATCTTGATTTTTCTTAGTGTCTAGAGGTTTTCTGGTCTCTGAACTGCGCTCGACATTTTTCCCCCAGATCGTCGAACGGAGATCGACGATTTCTGAAATCGTCGACCTGAGTTCAGCATTTCTCAGATAGTATGAACTATCTCTTTCGGTCAGCGATCGTCGAACGACGCTCGACGATTTTGTTCTCCGAACGATCATCGAACAGAGCTCGACGCTCTCCAAGATCGTCAACGGAGATCGACGATATTGCAGACTCTTCAGATTCCTTTAGAAGCCCCGATCGTCGAACTGAGTTCAACGATCTTTCCATTTCTGCGTCGAACCCTAATATAAAATTCATTTTTCGCCGTCGTTCTCCTTTTGCGCTTTAGATTTCTCTACAAAAACTTTCTTTCCCTCCAAACATTTCTGCACTTGGTCGTTTTGTTTGTTGAATCTTTGCAGGTAACTATGGCTGTTTCTGTTGCTGTTCTCGCCGCCATGAAATTTGATGCCGGCTTTGACATAGACATGGAGTCCTTCAGCACGACAGATCAGGTTTTCCAGGACATCTTGGAGCTATTCAAAGAGCAGAAACTTGCTGCAATCATGACCACAAGGATTAACCTTGCTTCAGATGAAATTAAAGAATGGGTCTACACTGCCCACAATCAGGATCACAACACCATTGTTGGATCAATCTCTGGCCCACAAGTACCCTTGACCCCAGCAATTCTGACAGAGGTTTTTGAGTTAAGTGTTGGTGGAGACTCTGCTGATTTATTTGGAGAAGAATATGCTGACTTGCTTGCAAGAATGAGTCATTCTGAGGCTAACCCTAGCAAGCTGTTGAAGAAGAATCTGTCTGTGGAATACAGATTCCTGGCTGATGTAGTTGGAAAGGTCCTATTGGCTAAGCACTCTGCCCATGATACAATTTCCAGGTATCAGCTCTGCTTAATGAGAGCCATAGTGGACAAGAAGAATCTGAACTGGGGAGAGGTCTTCTTTGACCTAATTAAGAAGAAAATTACCAAGAGTTTTGTAAACTTTGGAAGGATCTTAGGCATTTTTCTGCAGAATAGATGCCCTGCATTGCTAGTATCCTCTGGGATACACATAAATGCTTCCAAGAGACTGTCCTGTGCCCTGTTTGGCCAATGGGACAGGCAGATCATCAAGCCCAGCAGGCCCTCTTCCAGCACTCCTTCAGGCACCAGGACTGTCAGAGTCACTTCCCCTCAGGTCTCTGCCACTGCAGATGACCTGCCTGCTGCTGCTTCTCCTCCTCCTCCTCCAATTCCATCTCTTCCAATTCCATCCACCATTCAAACTCCATCCACTATCATCATCTCCATCCCCTCTCCAACATCTACACAATCTCCAATTCCAACTGTCACAGAAGAGCCATTCCATCCATTATACTCCTACCCTCAACCAGACATTGCCACTTCATCACCCTCCATTCCATCCTTCAGCCTCATTGATGATTCCTTCATGGATGACTCACCATCCTCTCCTCCTGAGCTACCCTCATCCTCCACCTCTTATCAAGACCTTCTGCAAGAGATCATTGATCAACCCACCTTCACACCATCTATCTCCATCCCACTGTCCTCCATCACCACTTTACCCACACCTCAACCATCTCTTCCCCCATACACTAGCTCTCCACTACCATCATCAACAGCTACACCTCCATCCTCTACCTCTGCTCCAGTCACTACTGAGCCAGTAGATATTCCAGCCCTTGCTGACAGGATTTATGAATTGCTAGCCCACAGGCTATCTCTTCTTTTGGAGACCTCCTTGGCTCCATTACTCCAGTCAGTGGCAGCTCTTTCTGCCAGGCTCTCCTCTTTATTCCCTCAGGCATCCCCTTCAGTAGTGTGCCTTGATCCAGCCTTGTCTGAATCTAGGCAGGGGGAGATGCCCTATGAAGTGAGCCTGCCTGCTGCTGTTCTTGCTGTGTCTTCAGTTCTTGTTGCTGCTACTGCTACTGCTACTGCTACTGCTGATGTGTTTCAAGATCCAGTTCCACCTCCTGTTGCAGTCTTTTCCATAGACCTCAGGTCTTTGCTCTCAGAATTTGATTCAATGTATTTCAGTTGTCTGCCAGAGAAAGCTTGTCTTCCAGAGACAGTTGCTATCCAGCCCCCAGAGGTTTTGTCCAAGGCAATTGTACCCTTCTCTTGTTGTGACCCCAGCATCATCACTTCCTTTATTAACTCAGTTTATGCTGCTGCTACTCCTGCTGAAAGCAGTGTTGTTGTTTCTGATGTTGCTGCCCTTCCTGCTGAAAATTTTGTTGATACTATTGCTGATACTGCTGATGAGTCAATTTCTAAGGAGATCCTTATGACAGAGGCACATGAGTTTGAGCCCTCTGTGTTTTCTGATGATATTTCTGCTGCTGATATTGCTGTTTCTGTTAGTGAAACTACTGCTGCCCCAACTGTTGTTATTACTGCTTCAACCACTGCTTCTGCCTCAACTTCAACTGCCACACCTTCAGTATCTGCTGCTGTTGCTGCTGCTTCAACTCCTGTTACCAGTTCTGTATCTACTTCTGCTTCAATACAGCTCAAGAAAGATTTGATGAAAAGGATTGATGCTCTTTATGATGAGCAAAGCTCTGAAAGTGATGAGTTTAAGACAGATTCTGATGATTCTTCTGCTACCATTGCCAGAAAGAGAAAGGCAAGGAGCAAAGCCATGAAAAGAGTACCTCCAGCCAAGGTCAAGAACAATAATGACATACCATATTATATCCTTCATGATTGCCCCATAACTTAGCACTGGATGCAGTACTCAAAGAATCAACTCAAAGCAATGAAGAAGAAAAGGAAATATGAAAAAGGCTCTTCTCAATTCCAACATCCTCATCCTCCTCCACCACCTCCTCCTGATGCAGGTGCAGGTGGAAGTTCAGCTGCTCAACCCCCTGCTAGAAGTCAAACCCCCTATCAGCCTCATGCCAGATCTTATCATAGGGGAAGCCAGTCCAGGGGTTCTCAATCCAGAAGAGGAGGATATAGAGGCAATCAAAGAGAATTCCAGGTTTATTCTAAAGGATACTCAAGGCAACATCCCTACTCCAGGGAAGGACAAATCTCATCTAACACAACCTCTGGTCCTTTTCCCTATAAATTGAAGGAAACAGTTTCATCCAGGCCTCCTCAGGACAATCCATCTAATAGATATGAGCCACCAGTGCCATTTGAAGAACCTGAGAACAATCCGGCTGCTTGGACTGCAAGGATGAAAGAGCTTGCTGCACTGGACCATATTAAGAAAGCTAGAGAGCAAGGCAAAGACTCTTCCAACATCACTACAATGTCTGAACAGAGAAAGAAAGAGTTGGAAAGATATGGGTCAAGCAAATTCTTTGATTCTGATAGATACATGGAGCTGCATCCTGAAGCTGTAGTTCCCAGGACCAAACAGCAAACCACTTTAGGTGCAGCAGATGATACAAGATCAAAGAAAGAAGCTCTCAACCCCAACAGAGAAATCAAACTCATTAAGACCAAGGAAAAGAAATAACAATGTAAGGTGACAATCATCTTGACTTCTGATTATTATCTGGGATGATATATATCTGTGGTTCTGCAATGTCCAGTCTTTTGCCTTTCTGTATTGTTGCTTGTATGTGTTATTTTAATTTTTCCAAATTCTGTAAATAGTAATCCTAACCCAAATAGGGGGAGATTGTTGGAACACCCTATTACTAATTTGGGTCAGGATCACTATGTCTCTAGGAAACCAGTTTTTGATCTCCTGTATAGCTCAAAAGGTCAATTAGAATTGAGTCTAAGGGTTAGAAGTCTAGGTTTGGAAGCTGCCCTCAAGACCAAGAATTTTTTCAGTTTGAGACTAAGTCATATCGTCGAGCTCAGCATGATGATTCGTCGAACTCCGATCGACGATCGTCTAGCTCAACTTCGACAGATCGTCGAACTCCATTCGACGATAGCTGAGCTCAACTTCCACAAATCGTTGAACTTCATTCGACGATCTGCGAGCTCAGTTCGACGATCTTGACTCAGCATTGGTTCTCTATCTCTGAGCTTAGTTCGACGATCTTTGAGCTCAGATCGACGATATTTTGTTGCTGTATAAGTCCATATCGCTGAGCTCAGTTCGACGATAGTAGAGCTCAGTTCGACGTTTTCTGATGACTTCAAGGATTTTCAAGATTCAAATTCAGATCAGTTAAGGAATTATTCAGCAATTAATTCAGAAGATTTTCTAGCCGTTTTCATTTATTTCTGGACCAAGTTTCAAGGGATTATCAAGGAATATTTCTGTGGACTTTCCTCCAGAAGATATTTTGCAATTAAGGATGCAATTAATGCAGGCCAACGACTATTCTTGACAGAGGATGTTTTTCTATTCAGTACCAGAGAATAAAAGACAAGAATTTTTGAATCTCTCTGAGACATCAATAATCCTCAGAACACAGACAAGAAGAACAAGAACAAAATATTCTCTGTCTCAAAGAATTCTCTCAAGAACACACATCCAAGGAGATCAAACTTTTCTTCTGATCTCTCTTGTCTCAAGTGTTCAAGGCCAACATCTTTCAAGACTCCAGACACCTAACATTTTAGTTGTTGCTGAAATCATCTTTTGCTGGAGATCAACTTCTGAAGGCCTATCACCCTACAATAAAGCTTCTTTTCCTGAACATCTCAAGGACTCCGGGGGAGCTTTGACACCATCAAATCCACATAGTCTTCTCAGATGCTTTGAGAAAGAGAAGACTTCCATCACTCTCTCACCCCCATCTCTGTAAAGGATTTCTCAAACTCCCTTCAAAAGTTTGAGTTTGGTTTTTGAGCACCTTGTCAAAAGCTCATTGGTGGCAAGACACCTGATCAAAAAATCTGATTTGGTTTTTGAGCACCTTATCAAAAGCTCATTGGTGCCCAGGACACCTGATCAACTCATCCTGCAGTGGATTCCTACCTAGGGTGGTAGAAGAGTGGATGTACCCAAGTTTAGGGGAACCACTATATTTCCTTGTGTCATCTGGATTGCTTGTCTTTATGTTTATTTCTGGCTGTGATTGTTATGTGATTATTTTGTGATTAGTTTAGTTCTGTGATTAGATTTAATAATTGCTTCCCTGCTCACTCAGATTACAACAATTGTTGTAAAAAGTTTTCAAGCACCATATACTCTATTCACCCCCCTCTAGAGTATATCAGATCTAGCTGCACTTTCAGACCACAAGGCTCAAGCCAGCACGTATTGAAGATGTTGCAGTAAAGCGACTCCCCAACAAGGATATCCGTATGGTTAAAGTCCGATGGGATAATTACAGACGTGAGGAGGTTTCTTGGGAGCGAGAGCAAGATATGTTGGAGGAATACCCCGAGTTATTCCACTCATGTATTATTTATATTTGTGTACCTTTACTTAATTTCGGGACGAAATTCCTTAAGTGTGGGAGATTTGTAACGCCCCAAAAATTGTATTTGAGTCGGTCGCGAAAAAGGGGATTTTTGGTTCCTGTATAGGGGTACACGGCCTAGGACACGGGCGTGTCCAAGGCCGTGTTTGGCTGGTGTTTTGGCCATTTTCATCCCGAGAAGTACACAGCCAGGAACACGGCTGAATGACGAGGGCGTGCCATTTGAAACGGGCGTGTGCCTACCCATGTCCCTACCTGTGTTCTTTTGGGCCGTGTCTGTTGCCGTGGCGGTTATGCATGACACGCCCCCAAACACGGGCGTGTCGAGGAACCCGACACGGGTGTGTCAGGTGAGACACGGGCGTGTCTCTGCCCGTGTGTCTTTCCTCCGTTCGACGATCGTGCCTGGAGCGAGGCACATGGCCTGGGACATGGCCGTGTGCCAAGCCGTGTTCGACCCAGGTTTGGAGATTTTTGAATGGATCTGAGCCATTCGTTTTCTTTAATTAAGATCCAACGGACCAGATGGTTTCCTGCTCTATTAAGGCCGGGAATAGGGGAGTTAATCCTTCATTTCTCTCCAACCATTCTCTCTCTCAAGGAGTTGGAAAGAGGAGGAAGAAGGAAGGGATTCCGGCCGCCGGCGGAGCATCGGAGCACCGTTTCGAAATCTGAGAGCGGATCTGTGGAGGAAAGTTCGTTGCGAAGATTTCCATCCGTGTAGTTTCTCCATGGCGCCAAAGCGGACTACAAGGGTAACGATTCTCTACTTGAGCATGCGAAGCTCTTTCTTTCTGCATAGGGAATCCCGCTCCCGCGAGTATGCGGTGAGTGCGTGGTGTTCCTTGGGGTTGATGTGAATAATCCCCCTTGTGTTGCATATAGAGTCCGGAATCGTAATTATGGGCAAAGGCATTGTGTGTGAAGCCTACCCGGATGTGTATTGTCTGGATCGGTGATGTTGCATTTGATATGTTTTGCCGGAGAAGACTCCGTGCTTTGGGTTTTTCGGGTTTCTACGCGGTAGATTGCAGCAGGGATCCTTGGAGGTTAGCTTCAAGACGCACCCGAAAAACTGAGCGGAAACGTGTTCTGCTAACTTGGCGGTCTAGGAACCGGCCTTGATCATAACTGGGTTATGAGATTGTTTAGAAAGTGTTGGGATCCGAGAGAAGCTTGGCCCGTGTATAGGACTTAAATTGTATATGCGGCATGAGCAACGGGCAAGTGGAATTGGACCTAGGCTATGTGGTTCGGTGCGAGAGACCCGAAGACGGGGACTGGCCGTTGACATAGTCAGGAGCCTTAGATGATTGTCAGAAAGGCTAAATGCTCACATGTTGTTGCCATCCTGGGGGTGGTGGTGAAGACGCTGTAATGACAGGATTCACCGTTAATGTGCCCTGAGTGCACGGGGTGTTTGGCCGTGCGAGCCTACACCTGTGGCGAAATATATAGTTGCACTTTATTGTTTAGCTGGGCTAATGTTATGCAGGGAAAGAGCACCGCCATCCCGAGTAAGGGGCAGGGTCGTTATAATTTGGTCGGCTTTTGGCCGACCGTTGCTTTGTTTGCCACCGTGCGGTGGAATTGTGCTTGCAGGTGCTGCAGAGCCGAGTACCAAATAGCGGGCTGGAGCCCATGTTGCTGTGCTGGCCCTAGAAGGCCGTAAAGAATAGTTGTACTTTACTTTTGTCATGTGTGGCCGGCATGCGAGCCGATGTATGGAAAACACTATTTATTAAGTGGACTATTATAAGGCCATAGGGCCATGTACCCTTTCAGTGTATTTTGGGTCTCATTCCTGTAGTGTGTTGTGGACATTCATGTTTATTGGATTTAAGTTTGGGTTCTTTCAACTTTAAAAGCTTCCGCTAGAATGCTCTGTGTAGGACGAGTAGTCTTAATTGGATAGTTTGTATATTCTTATATAACCCTTCCAACTGTCTGTGGTATATGGCGTCGGGTTCCAGCTGGACCTTCTGTTATATGCCATGCGACGGATGGGGGTGTTACACACCCCTCTTTCACCTTCTCTCATTCTCATTTAAACCCATCCATCCCCCCTCTTTTATTTATTTTGTTCTTTTTTATTTTCCTAAATGAAAATGCATGCATGTAGCCTCCCCTCTCTCCCCCACTAATATCATACATGAACATCACATCCTCATACATGCATTGCCGGCCACATCCTTCTCCCCCTTCATTTCCACCACTTTTTAGAATCTTCCTCCTCTCCTATAAAAGGAACCCATGTCTCATGCTTTGAGGAGGGGTGGGATTTTGGAGAGCAAGTGAGATAGTTAGTTCAAGAGAGAGTTCTTTTATGTTTCTTAATTATTGTTATTAAGTTCTTTTCTATTAGTGTAACCATTTTCTGTTTAGTGTAATCTTTTTTTGGTAGCATAATCTTGTCCCTTTTATGTTTTTGTACTCCTCTTTCTATTATCAATGAAAAATTATTTTCATCATCTTATTTTTGTTTCCTTTTCAACCATGCGTAGCTAATTTTACGGTAGCATTCGATCATGAGGATCCATGAAATGAGATGAGATTTCCTTTTACTTCTTAGTTTTATTTTTGTCAAATTTATTCTCGATTCTTCTTTGATTTATCTCGTGTCGACTCCGTATTTCCGGTATACGGTAGTAGGCAACTTGATCTCATTTCATAGTAGTCGAGAGACTCGTTGATTTGAAAGATCACTCAAAGAATGAAGGAGTTGATCGCAACCCTAGAGATAGGATGACGTAAATCCTTCGGATTGGAGTCAAATCCAATAGTGCGGGTCACTTCGGTAATGCGACTTTAGGCCATTTTGACTTGTAAAGATATTTCGGTCAAAACGTCTATAAGTTAGGGGATTTAATACTCTAGCGATATTACTTCCTAATATCGGATCCGTCACGGTCGAGATTAATTTGCAAATTTAAATCTATATTTTTCCTTCTAGTCTCATTCCATGGTGAATCATTGATCGAAAGCTAGCTTTTTATTATAAGTTTTCGTTTCAAAAAATTATCTTTAGTTTTAATTTAAAGATTCTCAAAGTCCCAACAATCTTTCGATAGGATAATAGTAGAAGCGTGAGTAGCAGTACTTGATAGCCCCGTGTTTAAATACGACCTTGGTACTACAATTCGGTAGGTACACTTGCCTTTTCGGGCTGATAACAATCAACACACCAAGTTTTTGGCGTCATTGCCGGGGACACGTTTTTGTCAATATTAAGAAACGCTTACGCTATTACTGCTGCAAAAATCCCAAAAAGTAAATTTTTTGCTTTCTTTTTTGGTAACAGTTTTTTTATGGAATCGTCTTCTTGTGGCACTTTTGTAATTTTTGCGGGTTGCCCGACCACTTTTATTCTGAATGTCTTTCGGGAACCCTCCCTCTTTTGATTTCAATTTTTCTGGAGCAGGTCAAAGTGACCAATTTGACCCTTACTCCAATTTTTATCCTACTTGGGAGGTGGGGAACCCGTATTATTTTTCGCATGATTTTACCCCGCAAAGCACCGTGCCTCTAAATTTTAATTCAATCGATAATGGGTATTTTGAATTACAAACTTCTCTTGATAATATTAATTCGCATTTCAAGACCATTATCGATTATTTTTCTCGTGAGGCCGCTTCGTTTTCTTTGTCTTCTTCTTCATCTCCTCCAATTTCATCATGTAATGAGTCACCAGATATCCCGCCTTGTCTTTTTCCTCTCGAGGAGGATAACTATTCGGATATTCCGGATTGTTTCCCTCCTCCTTTGGATGACACCCCTATGGATACTCCGACGTGCTTCTTACCTTTTGAGGATGACGAGACGTCTTATCATTCTCTTTCTTTTTCTGAAGACGTTTGTGATTCCATTTCACTTCAAATTTCAACTGTTCCAAATTTTTCTATTTTTCGCGAATCTTCTTCTTCTATTTTAGATAATTCTTCTTTCATTCTTTCTACCCCTCCTTCTCCCAAAATTTCACAAGTCCCACCTTCTCCTTGTGAAATTTCCGTTGATGAAATTTCCTTTTCTACTTCTTTTATTTCTCTTTCTATTTCTTCTTCTTTTGACAACCCCTTCTTTCCCATTTTACATACGGCGGAGTTCTTCTATAACTCCGTCCGTTCATTTTCGGGCGTCATTCCATTGAAGATTCCACCCCATGTTGGTGCGATTCTTCAATTTTTATCTTTTTTGATGTACTCTCCTAAGCACATACTTAGGGAGTTACCTCTTCACTTTAGTTTTTATTTTCCATTTAGCTAACCAATAATGTCGGGCTCAGACGACTTTAAACAAAGAGCGCTCTTGGGAGGCACCCCTTGCTTAGCCTTTTTATTATTTCTTTTTCTTTTTGTTTTCTTATTGTGTTTTGCAAGAATAAAACCTCCGGCGGTTCGTTTGGCTCCATCCTTTCCTCTCTTCCTTAGGACTGTGTCGGTGTCCAGCTCAAGCATGGGGGAGCGACATCTGCATTTGGCTTTACGAATCCGGGGAAGTCGTTTTCTTTTTAAGTATTTACTTTATTGCATCCCCCCATTTTCTTCTTCCTTTTTCTCTCTTGTTTTTATTTTTCATTGAGGACAATGCAAAGTTTAAGCCTGGGGGAGGGCTTCGCTCGTTTTCTTTTTAATTTCTCTTTTTCCAAAAATAAAAAAAAATCTCTTTTCTTTTTAAGTTTTTCAAAAAAATGTTTTTTTTAAGTACTTTAAAATTTTAAAAAAATAACAAGATTTTTTTTAATTATATTAAGCATCTTAGTAGTTGTAATTTCCTCTTTAGCTTTATCAAAAATCCAAAAAGGCTAGAAAAAGCAAAACCTAAAAAATCAAAAATTCCAAAAAATCAGATTTCAAATTTTTTTTTTAAAAAAATGAAAAATCTTAGAAAAATCCAAAAATATAATAAACCCCTTGCTTAGTCCTTTTGTTGTTTTTAGAAATTTTGTTTGAGTTTGTTTATAAGCATTCTTACTATTTTTGATTTGCTAATCTTTTGTTTCATCATGTTTAGTTAAATCTAATATTTAGTGATTTAGTTTTGAGAATTATCTTATGGTTTTAATTTGCTTAGAGTAATTTATTTAGCACTTTTTCTCTTTTATTTTAAATAGTTTCAATTTTGTAGTAATTTTGCTTAACAATTTTGGATTCTAATTATTGTTACCTCATGCTTTTAAATTCTTAGGAAATCTCAATCTACTAGTAGTTGCTCTCTAGTATTTTAAGTTTATTTTCTAAAATTTTGTTTAACTCCTTCCTTTTTCTTTTTATTGTTAGATCATATGTCATGGGAATAAGGAGATGTTAGTTCCTTATTCTCTGGTAAACATATGCAACCCAGATGAAGAGAGGAATTAAAAGTTCATATATGTCGTGGGAAGTGATAGGATGTTAGTCTATCATTTTCTGGTATTACATATATATTTTATTTAAAAAATTTTGGTGGGGTGTGAAAAAAATAATGATGATCACCTCCAATCAAAGTCCTCTTCATGTTGATTTCCCCCCAAACCTCTTAGACAATATTGTTGTCGTAGATTTTAAATTAAAATATTGGGAGAGCATAAGTAGTAGGTTGCATTCTTCCTTAAGTTTCTTTTAAGTTATGGTTTTTATAATTTTAATCTAACCTTGTTTGCAATTTACTCAATTTTGAGTGCTAGTTAATTTATTAGAGAATTTTTGGCTAAATATTTCTCTCTTTTCACTTTAATTCCATAATTTAGGACTTAATTCGTAAATCCCTAAATTTTATTTTTGGCTTGACTTTGGTGTAAATAAATTTTTAGTTTAATTGAAAACTTTATAAATGTCTTATAAATATTTCTCATACTTTTGCTCTGAAATAGCAAAAGCCTAAGCATGAGGGTATTTGATGACTACTTTTAGTCATCATTTTTGTGGGAGTTTAGTATGCAAAATGCCTAAGTTTATTTATATTTTATGCTTATTATGTTTTTATTTCATGTTTTAATGTTTTTTATAATATATTAATTCCTAGTTCAATTATGTGTTTTATGCTTTTTATGTTTAATTTTATGTTCTATGTCTAGTTGTGTTTCGTTATGAAAAATAACTATTATTATGTTATTATGGTTAGTTTTATTTTTAATAACTTTTATTGTGTTATGTTATAAAATATATCTAACATTTTGTTTATTTGTTTTATTTGTAGGTTCAAGGCCTTTGATGCAGTCCAAGTGCAGCCCACCATGGCAAGTCGAGCTCACCAACATGAAGCAGCCCGAGCTACTCTCCAAGCCCAAACCCGAGCACCCCATGCAGCCCACAAATAATATTTCGGCGCACATTATGAAGCCCACGCATGGCCGGCCCCCTCTTTTCCCCCCTCCATTATTCTACATTCACCCCCTCTCTATTTTATATTTTCACTTTCATTTCCATAAATTACATGCAATGAACCACTCCTCTCCACTTTGTTCTTTATTCCTCATGCATCTCCCCACTCACCCCCTCTCTCTCTTATTTATTTCTCATTCACCCCTCTTTCCCCTTCTCTCATTCTCATTTAAACCCATCCATCCCCCCATCTTTTATTTATTTTGTTCTTTTTTATTTTCCTAAATGAAAATGCATGCATGTAGCCTCCCCTCTCTCCACCACTAATATCATACATGAACATCACCTCCTCATACATGCATGGCCGGCCACATCCTTCTCCCCCTTCATTTCCACCACTTTCTAGAATCTTCCTCCACTCATATAAAAGGAACCCATGTCTCATGCTTTGAGGAGGGGTGGGATTTTGGAGAGCAAGTGAGATAGTTAGTTCAAGAGAGAGTTCTTTTATGTTTCTTAATTATTGTCATTAAGTTATTTTCTATTAGTGTAACCATTTTCTGTTTAGTGTAATCTTTTTTTGGTTGCATAATCTTGTCCCTTTTATGTTTTTGTACTCCTCTTTCTATTATCAATGAAAAATTATTTTTAACATCTTATTTTTGTTTCCTTTTCAACCATGCGTAGCTAATTTTCCATTAGCGTTCGATCATGAGGATCCATGAAATGAGATGCGATTTCCTTTTACTTCTGAGTTTTATTTTTGTCAAATTTATTCTCGATTCTTCTTTGATTTATCTCGTGTCGACTCCGTATTTCCGGTATACGGTAGTAGGCAATTTAATCTCATTTCATAGTAGTAGAGAGACTCGTTGATTTGAAAGATCACTCAAAGAAGGAAGGAGTTGATCGCAACCCTAGAGATAGGATGACGTAAATCCTTCGGATTCGAGTCAAATCCAATAGTGCGGGTCACTTCGGTAATGCGACTTTAGGCCATTTTGACTTGTAAAGAGATTTCGGTCAAAACGTCTATAAGTTAGGGGATTTAATGCTCTAGCGAGATTACTTCCTAATATCGGATCCGTCAAGGTCGAGGTTAATTTGCAAATTTAAATATATATTTTTCCTTCTAGTCTCATTCCATGGTGAATCATTGATCGAATGCTAGCTTTTTATTATAAGTTTTCGTTTCAAAAAATTATTTTTAGTTTTAATTTAAAGATTCTCAAAGTCCCAACAATCTTTAGGTAGGATAATAGTAGAAGCGTGAGTAACAGTACTTGATAGCCCCGAGTTTAAATACGACCTTGGTACTATAATTCGATAGGTACACTTGCCTTTTCGGGTTGATAGCAATCAACACACCAAGTTTTTGTCGTCGTTGCCGGGGACACTTTTTTGTCAATATTAAGAAACGCTTGTGCTATTACTTCTGCAAAAAATCCAAAAAAGTAAATTTTTGCTTTCTTTTTGGTAAAAGTTTTTTTATGGAATCGTCTTCTTGTGGCACTTTTTGTAATTTTTGCGGGTCGCCCGACCACTTTTATTCTGAATGTCTTTCGGGAACCTTTCCCTCTTTTGATTTCAATTTTCTGGAGCAGGTCAAAGTGACCAATTTGACCCTTACTCCAATTTTTATCCTACTTGGGAGGTGTGGAACCCGTATTATTTTTCGCATGATTTTACCCCGCAAAGAGCCATGCCTCTAAATTTTAATTCAATCGATAATGGGTATTTTGAATTGCAAACTTCTCTTGATAATATTAATTCGCATTTCAAGACCATTATCGATTATTTTTCTCGTGAGGCCGCGTCGTTTTCTTTGTCTTCTTCTCCGTCTCCTCCAATTTCATCGTGTAATGAGTCACCAGATATCCCGGCTTGTCTTTTTCCTCTCGAGGAGGATAACTATTTGGATATTCCGGATTGTTTCCTTCCTCCTTTGGATGACACCCCTATGGATACTCCGGCGTGCTTCTTACCTTTTGAGGATGACGAGACGTCTCATCATTCTCTTTCTTTTTCTGAAGACGTTTGTGATTCCATTTCGCTTCAAATTTGAACTGTTCCAAATTTTTCTATTTTTCGCGAATCTTCTTCTTCTATTTTAGATAATTCTTCTTTAGTTCTTTCTACCCCTCCTTCTCCCAAAATTTCACAAGTCCCTCCTTCTCCTTGTGAAATTTCCGTTGATGAAATTTCTTTTTCTACTTCTTTTATTCCTCTTTCTATTTCTTCTTCTTTTTCTTATTCTTCTTTTGACAACCCCTTCTTTCCCATTTTACATACTGCGGAGTTCGTCTATAAGTCCGTCCGTTCATTTTCGGGCGTCATTCCATTGAAGATTCCACCCCATGTCGGTGCGATTCTTCAATTTTTCTCTTTTTTGATGTACTCTCCTAAGCGCATACTTAGGGAGTTACCTCTTCACTTTAGTTTTTATTTTCCATTTAGCTAACCAATAACGTCGGGCTCAGACGACGTTAAACAAAGTGCGCTCTTGGGTGGCACCCCTTGCTTATCCTTTTTATTATTTCTTTTTCTTTTTGTTTGCTTATTATGTTTTGCAGGAATAAAACCTCCGACGGTTCATTTGGCTCCATCCTTTCCTCTCTTCCTTAGGCCTGTGTCGGTGTCCAGCTCAAGTATGGGGGAGCGACATCTGCATTCGGCCTTACGAATCCGGGGAAGTCGTTTTCTTTTTAAGTATTTACTTTATTGCATCCCCCCATTTTCTTCTTCCTTTTTATCTTTTGTTTTTATTTTTCATTGAAGACATTGCAAAGTTTAAGCCTGGGGGAGGGCTTCGCTCTTTTTCTTTTTAATTTCTCATTTTCCAAAAACTAAAAAAAATCTCTTTTCTTTTTATGTTTTTCAAAAAATGTTTGTTTTTAAGTACTTTAAAATTTTAAAAAAATAACAAGAATTTGTTTTTATTATATTAAGCATCTTAGTAGTTCTATTTTCCTCTTTAGCTTTATCAAAAATCCAAAAAGGCTAGAAAAAGCAAAACCTAAAAAATCAAAAATTCCAATAAATCAGATTTCAAATTTTTTTTTTAAAAAATGAAAAATCTTAGAAAAATCCAAAAATATAATAAACCCCTTGCTTAGTCTTTTTGTTGTTTTTAGAAATTTTGTTTGAGTTTGTTTATAAGCATTCTTACTATTTTTGATTTGCTAATCTTTTTTTTCATCATGTTTAGTTAAATCTAATATTTAGTGATTTAGTTTTGAGAATTATCTTATGGTTTTAATTTGCTTAGAGTAATTTATTTATCACGTTTTCTCTTTTATTTTAAATAGTTTCAATTTTGTAGTAATTTTGCTTAACAATTTTGGATTCTAATTATTGTTACCTCATGCTTTTAGATTCTTAGAAAATCTCAATCTATTAGTAGTTGCTCTCTAGTATTTTAAGTTTATTTTCTAAAATTTTGTTTAACTCCTTCCTTTTTCTTTTTATTGTTAGATCATATGTCATGGGAATAAGGAGATGTTAGTTCCTTATTCTTTGGTAAACATATGTAACCCAGATGAAGAGAGGAATTAAAAGTTTATATATGTCGTGGGAAGTGATAGGATGTTAGTCTATCATTTTCTGGTATTACATTTATATTTTATTTAAAACTTTTTGGTGGGGTGTGAAAAAAATAATGATGATCACCTCCAATCAAAGTCCTCTTCATGTTGATTTCCCCCCCAAACCGCTTAGCCAATATTATTGTCTTAGATTTTAAATTAAAATATTGGGAGAGCATAAGTAGTAGGTTGCATTCTTCATTAAGTTTCTTTTAAGTTATGGTTTTTATAATTTTAATCTAACCTTGTTTGCAATTTACTCAATTTTGAGTGCTGGTTAATTTATTAGAGAATTTTTGGCTAAATATTTCTCTCTTTTCACTTTAATTCCATAATTTAGGACTTAATTCGTAAATCCTTAAATTTTATTTTTGGCTTGACTTTGGTGTAAATAAATTTTTAGTTTAATTGAAAACTTTATAAATGTCTTATAAATATTTCTCATACTTTTGCTCTGGAATAACAAAAACCTAAGCATGAGGGTATTTGATGACTACTTTTAGTCATTGTTTTTGTGGGAGTTTAGTATGCAAAATGCCTAAGTTTATTTATATTGTATGCTTATTATGTTTTTATTTCATGTTTTAATGTTTTTTTATAATATATTAATTCCTAGTTCAATTATGTGGTTTATGCTTTTTTATATTTAATTTTATGTTCTATGTCTAGTTGTATTTCGTTATGAAAAATAACTATTATTATGTTATTATGGTTAGTTTTATTTTTAATAACTTATATTGTGTTATGTTATAAAATATATCTAACATTTTGTTTATTTGTTTTATTTGTAGATTCAAGGCCTTTGATGCAGTCCAAGTGCAGCCCACCATGGCAAGTCGAGCTCACCAACATGAAGCAGCCCGAGCTACTCTCCAAGCCCAAACCCGAGCAGCCCATGCATCCCACAAACAATATTTTGGCGCACATTATGAAGCCCATGCATGGCCGACCCCCTCTTTTCCCCCCTTCATTATTCTACATTCACCCCCTTATTATTTTATATTTTCCACTTTCATTTCCATAAATTACATGCAATGAACCACTCCTCTCCTCTCTGTTCTTTATTCCTCATGCATCTCCCCACTCACCCCCTCTCTCTCTTATTTATTTCTCATTCACCCCTCTTTCCCCTTCTCTCATTCTCATTTAAAGCCATCCATCCCCCCTCTTTTATTTATTTTGTTCTTTTTTATTTTCCTAAATGAAAATGAATGCATGTAGCCTCCCCACTCTCCCCCACTAATATCATACATGAACATCACCTCCTCATACATGCATGGCCGTCCACATCCTTCTCCCCCTTCATTTCCACCACTTTCTAGAATCTTCCTCCTCTCCTATAAAAGGAACCCATGTCTCATGCTTTGAGGAGGGGTGGGATTTTGGAGAGCAAGTGAGATAGTTTAAGAGAGAGTTCTTTTATGTTTCTTAATTATTGTTATTAAGTTCTTTTCTATTAGTGTAACCATTTTCTGTTTTGTGTAATCTTTTTTTGGTAGCATAATCTTATCACTTTTATGTTTTTGTACTCCTCTTTCTATTATCAATGAAAAATTATTTTCATCATCTTATTTTGTTTCCTTTTCAACCATGCGTACATAATTTTCCATTACCGTTCGATCATGAGGATCCATAAAATGAGATGAGATTTCCTTTTACTTCTTAGTTTTATTTTTGTCAAATTTATTCTCAATTCTTCTTTGATTTATCTCGTGTCGACTCCATATTTCCGGTATATAATAGTAGGCAATTTGATCTCATTTCATAGTAGTAGAGAGACTCGTTGATTTGAAAGATCACTCAAAGAAGGAAGGAGTTGATCGCAACCCTAGAGATAGGATGACGTAAATCCTTCGGATTAGAGTCAAATCCAATATTGCGGGTCACTTCAGTAATGAGACTTTTGGCCATTTTGACTTTTAAAGAGATTTTGGTCAAAACGTCTATAAGTTAGGGGATTTAATGCTCTAGCAAGATTACTTCCTAATATCGGATCCGTCACGGTCGAGGTTAGTTTGCAAATTTAAATCTATATTTTTCCTTCTAGTCTCATTCCATGGTGAATCATTGATCGAATGCTAGCGTTTTATTATAAGTTTTCGTTTCAAAAAATTATCCTTAGTTTTAATTTAAAGATTCGCAAAGTCCCAACAATCTTTCGGTAGGATAATAGTAGAAGCGTGAGTAGCAGTACTTGATAGCCCCGAGTATAAATACGACCTTGGTACTACAATTCGATAGGTACACTTGCCTTTTCGGGTTGATAGCAATCAACACACCAAGTTTTTGACGTCGTTGCTGGGGACACTTTTTCGTCAATATTAAGAAAACGCTTACGCTATTACTTCTGCAAAAAATCCAAAAAATTAAATTTTCACTTTCTTTTTGGTAACAGGTTTTTTTATGGAATCGTCTTCTTGTGATAGTTTTTGTAATTTTTGCAGGTCGCCCGACCACTTTTATTCTGAATCTCTTTCAGGAACCCCTCCCTCTTTTGATTTCAATTTTTCTGGAGCAGGTCAAAGTGGCTAATTTGACCCTTACTCCAATTTTTATCCTACTTGGGAGGTGGGGAACCCGTATTATTTTTCGCATGATTTTACCCCGCAAAGCGCCGTGCCTCTAAATTTTAATTCAATCGATAATGGGTATTTTGAATTGCAAACTTCTCTTGATAATATTAATTCGCATTTCAAGACCATTATCGATTATTTTTCTCGTGAGGCCGCTTCGTTTTCTTTGTCTTCTTCTCTGTCTCCTCCAAATACATTGTGTAATGAGTCACCGAATATACCGGCTTATCTTTTTCCTCTCGAGGAGGATAACTATTCGGATATTCCAGATTGTTTCCTTCCTTCTTTGGATGACACCCCTATGGATACTCTGGCGTGCTTCTTAGCTTTTGAGGATGACGAGACGTCTCATCATTCTCTTTCTATTTTTGAAGACGTTTGTGATTCCATTTCGCTTCAAATTTCAACTGTTCCAAATTTTTCTATTTTTTGCGAATCTTATTCTTCTATTTTAGATAATTCTTCTTTCGTTCTTTCTACCCCTCCTTCTCCCAAAATTTCACAAGTCCCTCCTTCTCCTTGTGAAATTTCCGTTGATGAAATTTCTTTTTCTACTTCTTTTATTCCTCTTTCTATTTCTTCTTCTTTTTCTTCTTCTTCTTTTGACAACCCCTTCTTTCCCATTTTAAATACGGCAGAGTTCTTCTATAACTCCGTCCGTTCATTTTCGGGCGTCATTCCATTGAAGATTCCACCCCATGTCGGTGCGATTCTTCAATTTTTCTCTTTTTTGATGTACTCTCCTAAGCGCATACTTAGGGAGTTACCTCTTCACTTTAATTTTTATTTTCCATTTAGCTAACCAATAACGTCGGGCTCAAACGACGTTAAACAAAGAGCGCTCTTGGGAGGCACCCCTTGCTTATCCTTTTTATTATTTCTTTTTCTTTTTGTTTGCTTATTGTGTTTTGCAGGAATAAAACCTCCGGCGGTTCGTTTGGCTCCATCCTTTCCTCTCTTCCTTAGGACTGTGTCGGTGTCCAACTCAAGCATGGGGGAGCGACATCTGCATTCGGCCTTACGAATCCAGGGAAGTCGTTTTCTTTTTAAGTATTTACTTTATTGCATCCCCCCATTTTATTCTTCCTTTTTCTCTCTTGTTTTTATTTTTCATTGAGGACAATGCAAAGTTTAAGCCTCGGGGAGGGCCTCGCTCTTTTTCTTTTTAATTTCTCTTTTTCCAAAAACTAAAAAAAAATCTCTTTTCTTTTTAAGTTTTTCAAAAAATGTTTGTTTTTAAGTACTTTAAAATTTTAAAAAATAAGAAGAAATTGTTTTTATTATATTAAGCATCTTAGTAGTTCTATTTTCCTCTTTAGCTTTATCAAAAATCCAAAAAGGCTAAAAAAAAGCAAAACCTAAAAAATCAAAAATTCCAAAAAATCAGATTTCAAATTTTTTTAAAAAATGAAAAATCTTAGAAAAATCCAAAAATATAATAAACCCCTTGATTAGTCTTTTTGTTGTTTTTAGAAATTTTGTTTGAGTTTGTTTATAAGCATTCTTACTATTTTTGATTTGCTAATCTTTTCTTTCATCATGTTTAGTTAAATCTAATATTTAGTGATTTAGTTTTGAGAATTATCTTATGGTTTTAATTTGCTTAGAGTAATTTATTTAGCACCTTTTCTCCTTTAGTTTAAATAGTTTCAATTTTGTAGTAATTTTGCTTAACAATTTTGGATTCTAATTATTGTTACCTCATGCTTTTAGATTCTTAGGAAATCTCAATCTACTTGTAGTTGCTCTCTAGTATTTAAGTTTATTTTCTAAAATTTTGTTTAACTCCTTCCATTTTCTTTTTATTGTTAGATCATATGTCATGGGAATAAGAAGATGTTAGTTCCTTATTCTTTGGTAAACATATGCAACCCAGATGAAGAGAGGAATTAAAAGTTCATATATGTCGTGGGAAGTGATAGGATTTTAGTCTATCATTTTCTGGTATTACATATATATTTTATTTAAAATTTTTTGGTGGGGTGTGAAAAAAATAATGATGATCACCTCCAATCAAAGTCCTCTTCATGTTGATTTCCCCCCAAACCCCTTAGCTAATATTATTGTCTTTGATTTTAAATTAAAATATTGGGAGAGCATAAGTAGTAGGTTGCATTCTTCCTTAAGTTTCTTTTAAGTTATGATTTTTATAATTTTAATCTAACCTTGTTTGTAATTTACTCAATTTTGAGTGCTAGTTAATTTATTAGAGAATTTTTGGCTAAATATTTCTCTCTTTTCACTTTAATTCCATAATTTAGGACTTAATTCGTAAATCCCTAAATTTTATTTTTGGCTTGACTTTGGTGTAAATAAATTTTTAGTTTAATTGAAAACTTTATAAATGTCTTATAAATATTTCTCATACTTTTGCTCTGGAATAGCAAAAGCCTAAGCATGAGGGTATTTGATGACTACTTTTAGTCATCATTTTTATGGGAGTTTAGTATCCAAATGCCTAAGTTTATTTATATTTTATGCTTGTTATGTTTTTATTTCATGTTTTAATGTTTTTTTTATAATATATTAATTCCTAGTTCAATTATGTGTTTTATGCTTTTTTATGTTTAATTTTATGTTCTATGTCTAGTTGTGTTTCGTTATGAAAAATAACTATTATTATGTTATTATGGTTAGTTTTATTTTTAATAACTTATATTGTGTTATGTTATAAAATATATCTAACATTTTGTTTATTTGTTTTATTTGTAGGTTCAAGGCCTTTGATGTAGTCCAAGTGCAGCCCACCATGGCAAGTCGAGCTCACCAATATGAAGCAGCCCGAGCTACTCTCCAAGCCCAAACCCGAGCAGCCCATGCAGCCCACAAACAATATTTCGGCGCACATTATGAAGCCCATGCATGGCCGGCCCCCTCTTTTCCCCCTTCATTATTCTACATTCACCCCCTCTCTATTATATATTTTCCACTTCCATTTCCATAAATTACATGCAATGAACCACTCTTCTCCTCACTGTTCTTTATTCCTCATGCATCTCCCCACTCACCCCCTCTCTCTCTTATTTATTTCTCATTCACCCCTCTTTCCCCTTCTCTCATTCTCATTTAAACCCATCCATCTCCCCTCTTTTATTTATTTTGTTCTTTTTTATTTTCCTAAATGAAAATGCAAGCATGTTGCCTCCCCTCTCTCCCCCACTAATATCATACATGAACATCACCTCCTCATACGTGCATGCCCGACCACATCCTTCTCCCCCTTCATTTCCACCACTTTCTAGAATCTTCCTCCTCTCCTATAAAAGGAACCCATGTCTCATGCTTTGAGGAGGGGTGGGATTTTGGAGAGCAAGTGAGATAGTTAGTTTAAGAGAGAGTTCTTTTATGTTTCTTAATTGTTGTTATTAAGTTCTTTTCTATTAGTGTAACCATTTTCTGTTTAGTGTAATCTTTTTTTGGTAGCATAATCTTGTCCCTTTTATGTTTTTGTACTGCTCTTTCTATTTTCAATGAAAAATTATTTTCATCATCTTATTTTTGTTTCCTTTTCAACCATGCGTAGCTAATTTTCCGTTAGCGTTCGATCATGAGGATCCATGAAATGAGATGAGATTTCCTTTTACTTCTTAGTTTTATTTTTGTCAAATTTATTCTCGATTCTTCTTTGATTTATCTCGTGTCGACTCCGTATTTCCGGTATATGTTAGTAGGCAATTTGATCTCATTTCATAGTAGCAGAGAGACTTGTTGATTTGAAAGATCACTCAAAGAAGGAAGGAGTTGATCGCAATCCTAGAGATATGATGACATAAATCCTTCGGATTGGAGTCAAATCCAATAGTGCGGGTCACTTCGGTAATGCGACTTTAGGCCATTTTGACTTGTAATGAGATTTCGGTCAAAACGTCTATAAGTTAGGGGATTTAATGCTCTAGCAAGATTACTTCCTAATATCGGATCCGTCACAGTCGAGGTTAATTTGCAAATTTAAATCTATATTTTCCTTCTAGTCTCATTCCATGGTGAATCTTTGATCGAATGCAAGCTTTTTATTATAAGTTTTCATTTCAAAAAATTATCTTTAGTTTTAATTTAAAGATTCTTAAAGTCCCAACAATCTTTCGGTAGGATAATAGTAGAAGCGTGAGTAGCAGTACTTGACAGCCCCGAGTTTAAATACGACCTTGGTACTACAATTCGATAGGTACACTTACCTTTTCGGGTTGATAGCAATCAACACACCAAGTGTCAGTGGTGGTTTTGCACCTCGCCGTAGCGAGGTAGTTGTCGTTCAGTTTTTTTCTTTTTCCTAGTTCAGACATACTGTTTTACTGTGGGTTCGTGTTAGATTGTTGACGCCCACAGAGTTGTTTATTTTGCCACTTGCTAGCTGATGTGGTTTTCTTCTTCTTTGATTTGGATTACTTGCTCTCTAGGATGATTTATTGCTAGGACTGCATGTTAGATATTTTTAAGCTTATAAAAACTTATTATTAGTAAAGCACCCATGCAACCTCTTTTAAAACTAAGTCACTAATTTCCTGGTCAACGTAAAAACTTTTTCTCATACTTATTATAAATCTAGAGTCTGCTTAGCATGAGTTGTTCCTCGGGGACATTTATACTCATGTAGGATGTTAGAATCAATTTAAAACAAGTATCTTCCGCAAGCGTATAAATTATATTTTTGAATCGTGGACTAGATGATCCACGGATCCGAGGGATACGACTACCTTCTTAGTTTAAACAGGATTTCATTCATAATAACTTATGTTTTCTTTTAAACTGTAGAGTTTGGAGTCTTGCCTGAGCGTCTGCAGTTATCCCCTGCACGGCGTGGCATCACAGCGCGTATTTTCCCGTACTCTGATATAATTACATTATTGGGAAAATACGGGTTGTGAAAGCTCAGTTGGTGATGAGGGCTATTGAAGGTGCCTTGTTAAGGAGGTGCTGGGTTCGAGACCTGGCATTCTCAAAAACCCGCCGTGCTGAGAAACAGGCCGGAGATGGCTTTGGGTGGCATGGGCTACAACCCTATAATGTCGCTTGGGGTCGGCAAGTGTGTCGTGGGCCGGGTCGTTACATAAAAGTGCACTTTTTATGTAACGACCCGGCCCACGGCACACTTGCCGACCCCAAGCGACATTACAGGGCTGTAGCTCATGCCACCCAAACCCATCTCCGGCCTGTTTCTCAGCACAGCGGGTTTTTGAGAATGCCAGGTCTTGAACCCAGCACCTCCTTGACAAGGCACCTTTAACAACCCTCATCACCAACTGAGCTGCAGCTCAGTTGGTGATGAGGGCTGTTGAAGGTGCGTTGTTAAGGAGGTGCTGGGTTCAAGACCTGGCTTTCTCAAAAACCCGTCGTGCTGAGAAACAGGCCGGAGATGGGTTTGGGTGGCACAGGCTGCAGCCCTGTAACGTCGCTTGGGGTCGGCGAGCGTGCTGTGGGCCGGGTTGTTACATCATGACACGAATAAGACTGGTCCATTGGGAGTTAGCGATAGCCTCGTCTACCCCGAACGCAGTTGAGGACCGAGCTAGGATGCAGATTGACAACCCTGCGATTCATTCCGTGAATCCTCAGCAAGACTTTGGATCTGGTTGATTTCACATTCTCTTCTTCTTTGGTTATTGATAGTGTAGTTTGATCCCTTTGTTTTTGATGAAGTGTACTTAATTTGATATACGTTTGTGTACAATCATGTCTATGTGATTTTATACTCTCGTTATTTGCTTGAGGTGTGCCCTTATCCATCATCCACCTTAAAGTGCCGCACTAGCAATTGCTAGTAGCGTGCGTAGCGAAGAGGTGCTCATGACCCTCATCCCGCCATTGTCACCACCTCATCTACAAGCCTACTCGCCTATCTTAATTTTAGTATTTCTCTGTATTTTGTGTATTTTTCTTTTGTTTTTGTGGATCTCACCCCTGTAGGTATTCATGGAAAATTCGTATTGGCGGGGTTGTGATTCTTCATTTGGCGGACCTGTTTCTATTTTTTCAAGCGTCTTCTGGTATGCTCACTAGCTGAGCATTGGGTAACCTCTTCCCTTGTCTCTATCTGATTTTAATTTCAATATCATATGCGGTGTAGCTTAGTTTAAGTCTGGGGGAGAGCCAGTATTTGTTACCTTTTGCACACACACATTTCATTTGCATACTAGAAGTTTTATTATTTTATTTTGATTAGTTCATTGCATCTCACACCACTACACCCACATGAGTGTATGCTTAGTTGTTAGCATGCTGCGAGTTAAACTCGTTTCTTTTGTATGATTTGGGAAAATTATTGTGTTGGCATAGGATTGTGAGAAGGAGTAAAATGTTGACTCCTGCAGTGCTCCTAGTCGAGTGCTCTTGTATCATGTAAAAATTGGGGTAGATTTAATTATTCTGTATGCTTATAGTTTATATTTTTCTAATTGCGTAAATACTATTTATTCTACTCAAAAATTGGTGAATCCGGTGTGAATCGAACGGTAGTGTAGGGATGTGTGTAGCCGTCACTAGATTTGTTTTGCTCGAGTCGGGAGGAAGGATCATATTTCTCGGTGGCTAAGAACTTGCCCCAAGCTACTCTCGAAGCATTGGTGCATGGTTAGTCAAGCATGAGCATGATGTAGGCCATCATTTTTGGCCCTGTTTATATTTCTACCGTTCCTAATGTCTTATCCTCGCAAGCTCCGTTGTGCCTACCCCTTCTTTTGATTCAGCTCCACCATTATTTCACCAATGCCTCATAGCTGATCCTAGTCGCACACCCAAGTCGAGTTTTAGTGTTTTACATTTTCATTTTGGGGTGTTGATGTGGGGATATTCCTTATGAATATGTGAATGTGCTCAAAAGTTTTATTTGCTGAAATTGTTAAAATAAAAATGATGATTTGAAAAAATATATAAAAATTAATTCTGAAAAATAAAAGTGAAATGAAAAAGTATAATTGAAAATTCTATTTGAGATGAGATTGTATTTGGAGTAGGCAGTTCACACACCCATATTTTAAAAATTAAGTCTGGGGGTGTGGTGTACCCGCATGTATTTTGGTTAGCAGATAAATTCTTTTTTATGCTAGCTCATTTGGGTTAGGTGCATAGACTTCTTATTTATCTTTGTTTATCTCACCGAAATCCAAACATATCTCTTATCCTAAAGTCCTACGGATTCACTCTTGAGTCAAACTAGTACCGTGGACAGAGTGTGAACGGGCAAGCACATGGTCCCCGACATTGATGGATTTCTTTGGAGGTGATCCTGAGCCCCAGTCTTTGGCAATGCTCACCTGAGTGGCCTACCTACTTTCTCCCTATGCGTGACCAGAAGATTCACCGTGATTCTAATTTTGAGTAGTAATAAAATCTTGATACGCATTGTGAAAAGTATAAACCATTTTGTATACTTAGAAATTTCCTCTATTATATTTTTATGCGCGCGAGCATGTGACTTCGCATGGTACTCCATATCTCAATTTATATGTTAGCTAGTTTATTTTCCCTATCTGCATAGATTTTGTTTGCTCGTGACGCGCAAACAGGTAAGTTTGGGGGTGTGATGAGTCCTATTTATATACTGATTTTTGGACTCATCTGGGCTAGTTTTCTTTCACTAGCACTTCACTTTTAGTTTGTTATCGTATATATTTCATCTAATCTTTATTTCTATAGGAAGTGCACTTATAGGCCCATGATTGTTTATTTTTGTTACTTTTATTGATTGTACTTCTTATTGTGGTCGCCTGGAATGTCTGCACATATCAGTGGTTAGTTTTTCCTACAGGTACAGGGGTTGTGTGGGTGCTCTGGGTTGGTCTGGGGCCCATTTATGCCAAAGGGCCACTGATCGTGCGTTTTTACACGCGCAAGCTCAGTGGATTCCTTAGCGCACGACCACCAGTCATGTGCCACTGATCGTGTGCATTGATTCCATTTTTTATCAGGTTCTGCCATGCCAATACACACTATCACAGGACACAGTGCGCACGACCACTAGTCATGCACCACTGATCGTGTGCATTATAATTTATGTAATCTATAAATATGCTGGTTCCGACCTAATTACGCATTCTGGAGTTTTTCTCTGCCGTTTTCATCTCCGAGTAGGGTTCTGCCGATCTCTTTCTTCCTCAACCATAGGGAGGGGCTCCGGGCAAGCTTTCAATGACAAATTCAAGCCAGAGCTTCCTCTCAGCCCCCTCCTTCATCCTTGTGCTTCAAGAAGGGTTTGACCTAGATTTCATCACAAAGCTCGGAGAAGTTTGTGTCATCCTCCAACGGATCGTGACACGAAGAAGACAGGTCCATTGGAAGTTAGTGACAGCCTCCTCTATCTCGGACGCAGTTGAGGACCGAGCTAGGACGTGGATTGACAACCTGGCGATTCCTTCCGTGAATCCTCAGCAAGACTTCAGATCCGATAAATTTCGCATTCTATTCTTCTTTTGTTGTTGATAGTGTAGTTTGATCCCTTTGTATTTGATGAAGTTTACTTAATTTGATATACGTTTGCGTACAATCCTGTCTATGTGATTTTATACTCTCGTTCTTTGATTGAGGTGCACCCTTATCCATCCTCAACCACATAGTGCCGCACTAGCAATTGTTAGTGGCATGCGTAGCGAAGAGGTGCTCATGACCCTCATCCCGTCGTTCTCACTACCTCATCCACAAGCCTACTCGTCCATCCGATTAGCGATTCTGTGCATAGCAGCCCATGTAGTTTTCCATCCGCATGGAGAAGCATTGCATGACGACATTGCATAGGAGTAGTTTATTAGTGTTATACTTTCTTTTTCCACAAACAATCAAAACCCCCTTCGTAAAAACTGACCTAAGAACTTCAATCTCAAATCCTCCTCAAAATTAACTCCACCTTACTGTGTTCCTTGAGAGATCGATACTTGGGAAAATTCACACATTTTATAATACTTGTGCGACCGGTACACTTGCCGTAAACCGCATCAGGGGGTCTCCCCTATGGCTGTGTTGGGGGTGGTCCTCAGGGCCCAGAGGACCGAGGGAAGCTGCTCCACCCATCTCCCCTTCAGGTTTTCAACCATCTTCTTCAGCAGGTTCACAGTAATCTTGTTCGCCGCCTCCACCTGCTCGTTGCTCCTGGAGTGGTCGACCAAGGCAAATCTTAGGTCAATTTCGAGCTGTTCGTAGAAGCTGATGAATTCTGCGCTAGCAAACTGAGTATTGTTTTCCGTGACAATGGCTTGGGGGAGACCATGGCAGTAGATGATCCCCCCCAAACAAAGTTTCTGATTACTCGGGAGGTCACCTTGGCCAGCGCCATCACCTCTAGTCATTTGGAAAAATAATCTATCATCACCAATAGGAACCTCCTACGCCCATTGGCCTAGGGTAATGGTCCGACCAAATCCATTCCCCAAATTGCAAAGGGCCAGGGGGCCGTGATGCACTTGAGGCGCCGAGCCAGTTGAAGTTGGAGGGGAGCAAATAACTGGTATTGGTAGCACCTCTTTGTGAATTTCGTAGCGTCATGGCCCAGGGTAGGCCAGAAGTATCCTTGTCTGACAATCCTCCGTTCCAGGGTCCTCCTCCCAGAGTGGCTCCCACACTCGTCGGAGTGGTCTTCTTCCAAGATCCTCTGCACTTCCCTCTCAGCCAAGTAATAGGCCAGCATCCCCGAGAGAGTCTTCCGATACAACTGCCCGTCCCAGAGGTGATAGTATACCGACTTGTTCCTGAACATCTTCTTGTCCATCCCCTTTGGATACTCCCCTGTGGTGAGGAAAGTGGTGAACGGTTCCATCTACGAGGGGTGTTGATCCACTTCCATCAGCTCCCCCACTTCGATGGAAGGGAGGAATAGATCAGTGATGGTACCCCCCACCCTGGGACCGTGCTTTGCCAGCTGATCGACCTCCTTCTTCTCCTCTCTAGGCACGTGTCAGATGGAGAAGGTCTGAAATGTGCCGATGACCCCTTTCACTTTTGCTAAGTATAGTTGGACGGTAGGTTCTCTCGCCTCGAACTCCCCATTGATTTGGGAAGCTACCACCATGGAGTAAGTGAGGACCTCCACATAAGCACCTCAGCTCCCTGGCCAGGCACAACCCTGCTATTACGGCCTCATACTCGACCTGGTTATTAGGGATGGGAAAGTGCACCACCACCGTTTTCTCAATTCTCGTCCCTTGTGGGCTTTCCAAGATTACCCCCACCCCCAGGGAATGTCTCCCTGAAGCACCGTCTACCTTTACCTTCTACGAAGTTGGTTGACTGAGGTTATCTTCCGCCACCTCGACCACGTAGTCAGCCAACAAGTCGGCCATTGCTTGGGCCTTGATCGAGAGGCGGGAGACGAAGGAGATGTCAAACTCACTTAGTTCCACCGACCACTTAGCTAGCCGGCCCAAATTCTCCACCCCCCTCAAAGATGTTGTAGAGGGGATGGTTAGTCACCACTCAGATGGAGTGTGCTTGGAAGTAGGGTCAGTGCCTCGGGGCCGAGATGACAGGGCGAAGGCCAATTTTTCCTAGATGGGGTATCGAAGCTCAGCCTTCCTCAGACCTCGACTCATATAGTATATGGGGAGCTGCCTCTTCCCCTATTCACGAACCAGGATAGAGCTCAAGGCCTCTGCTCTGACCCCAAGATACAAATATAGGTCTTGCCCTTTCTTCAACCCTTGGAGCAGCGGAGCCTGGGTCAACTGCCTCTTCAGGGCCTGGAATGCCTCCTCGCACTCGTTTGTCCACTCGAACTTCTGACGCCCACCCCACAACATATTGTAGAAGGGGGAGCATTTCTCCCCTGGCCCGAGAGAGGAACCTGCTCAATCCTGCTAGCTTTCCTGTTAACTGCTACACCTCTTTAGCATTCTGCGGCGATCCCAGCTCCATGATGGCTTTAACCTTGTTAGGATTTGGCTCGACCCCTGCGGCGGTGAGGAGATGCCCCATGAACTTCCCCTACTGGCCCCCAAAATGCACTTACGGGGATCCAACCGCAACTTATATTTGCGCAGGGTGGTGAAGGTTTCCTCTAGGTCCCGGAGGTGAGAGTCCACGTCTTGACTCTTGATCATGAGGTCATCTAAGTATACCTCATAGTTCCTCCCCCTTTGTTCCTGGAAGACCCTATCCATCATCTTCTGGTAAGTTGCCCCAGCATTCTTCGGCCCAAAGGGCATCACTTTGTAGTAGTAGCACCCATCCCCCGTGATGAATGAGACATCTTTGATATCTGGGGGGTGCATCCTAATCAGGTGATAACCTAAAAATGCATCTAAGAAGCTCATTACAGGAAAACTGACGGCTGATTCAACCAGCGCGTCAATACGAGGCAAAGGATAACAGTCCTTAGGGCATGATTTATTAAGCAAAGAAAAATCAACACACATACGCCATCGCCCGTCTCCTTTTTTAACCATTACAACATTAGAGACCCAGCCGTGGTATTGTATTTTGGATACAAAGCCGGCCTTGAGGAGTTTGGCCACCTCCTCCGTGATGGGCTCAGCCAGCTTGTCCGCCATGTACCTCTTCTTCTACTAGATGTGGCGAGCTCTTGGGTCCAGGTTGAGGCGATGAAAGGCCACGTCCACGTTAATTCTCGACATCTCTTCTACGCTCCATGCGAAGATGTCCACATTCTTTTGGATACATGCCAACATCCTGCCCTGAGCCTCCGGGGTCAAACCCCCGCTGATGCGAATCTTCTCCACCATGCCTCCAAGGGTGAGAACCTCCATCTCCACCACCTCTTCCGCAGCCTCCAGCCTGGACCGCTCCTCCCATTCTCTGGCGTACCTCTCCTTCTAGACAAGAACTTCCTCAGGTGCCGCTCCTTCCTCCGTTGCCATCACCTCGGATAAATCCTCCTGGTCTCCTCCTGCCATCTCTACCTCGGTGCAGCTCTCCACCTCCATATCCTCTCCTCCTACCTTGGGTTCTGCCACCTCCATTCTCCGCTCCATCTCCTCGACCCCTTCCTACTAGGAGATAAAGTTAACAGCAGTGATGTAGCACTTCGTCGCCACTTTGGAGTCACCCGGAACCCGGACCTGGATACCCTCGACGTTGATGTTCAAGCATTGGTGGAAGGACGAGGGAATGTAGCTGAAGGTGCTGATGAGGGGACGCCCAAAGATGGCATTGTAGCTGCAGGGTAGATCCACGATGACAAACCCGCAGTTCCGGGACTGCATCCCCAGGGTAACGTGGAGCCCCACTCCTCCTTCTACCTCCTTCCTCTCCCCTGAAAATACAAATAGTGGTCCATTTGAAGCCAGAACCCTCTTCTCCTCCACCTTCATCGCATCAAATGCCTTTTTGAAGATGACATTGACGGAGCTCCCATTGTCAATGAGGATCCTAGAGACGATGAAATTCTCGATGGCCGTCTGGATGACCAGCGCATCGTAGAAGGGATCCTCATGATCCGACATATCCTTCCTTAAGAAGGTAATCTTCTCCTCTGGGGATGGGGTCTGGGATGTGGAGTCAACGCTCTGGCGATTCATGGTGTGGAGGCTCGTCTTCCTGGAGGCCTCAATCCCCCCCACCGTGGATCACTCTGATCCCTCCCTAGGTCCCGACGTCTGCCCGGTCTTTACATCGATCCTCCTCCGCCCGAGGCAGGTCCTTCGAAATCCTCACCTCCTGGCGGCCCTACTGCTGATACTGCTCTCTATTTCCTCTCATCTCGAGGAACTCCAGGCACGTGGACGTGGCGTGCCCTTCCTCTTGGTGGAAGTCGCAGTAGGGCAACTCCACCCTGACTTCTCACCTCCTCCTTCGCGTCGCTCTCCTCCTGTCCACCATGGCTGTGGCCATAGCCTGATTTTAATCGGGGATGGGAGGTCTTTGCGCTTGCGTCCAACCTGGGGGCTGGAACTGATCCTGCCCCCCTGGTGGCGGTCCCTTCCCTGGTAACCTCTTCGTGGGCCCTGGTCCTGCCACTCGGGCCTCCAGCCCAACTATAACACCGCCTATCCGTCACATAGCATATAACAGTAGGTACGGCCGGTGCCCGATGCCATATACCACAGACAGACAGGGTGGTTACTCAATGGAATACCATCCAACTAATAAACAACGTCCTACACAGTGTCATTTTAGCGGAAGCAATTATTAAAAGTTGCAAATAAAAGAATCCAGCCACAAGCATGAATGTCCACTACAAAACCCCATAGGAATGAAGTACAATACACAAGTACAGTGGCCTTAGGGCCTTATATTTGTTTACTCAAATTACATGTTTTGCAAACCTCGGCATGCAGGCCGGTCATACATGAGTAAAGCAAGTAAACACTCAAAATTTGTCCTTCGAGGGCCGGCTCAACAACTTGGGCTTTACCCCGCTATTTACCGCTCAGCTCCGCAGCACCTGCAAGCAACAATCCACCACACGGTGGCAAACAAAAGCAACGACCAGCTATGCAGACCAAATTATAACGATCCCGTCCCCAAACTCGGGGCGACGATGCTCCTTTCCCTGCACTTTGTTAGCATAACCAAGCAGTATAGATAAACACTTCATCACAGGTGTAGGCACGCACGGCCACACACCCCGTGCTCTCAGGGAACATTCTCGGTGAACCGGTCAACGTCACGTCAATTCAAGCCATAGACGTCTCGGTCTCACCACCACCACTAGGACGGCCAATCCTACGAGCATTTTGTCTTTCCGGCATTGGTCACGTCATTTTAAGACATAGACCGCCTAAGACCCTCCATCTATGCCAACGGCTCTGAAAGTTAGGGGGATAGATCTTAACTTAACTAATTAGAGTTATATATTAAGTAAAGTAAATCACAACACAAAAATAAAGCAAGATGAGCAAGCACAGAAGACACAAGGATATATAGTGGTTCCCCAACCTGGGTACATCCACTCTTCTACCACCCTGGTAGAAATCCACTCAGGTTTTTGATCAGGTGCCTGACACCAATGAGCTTTTGATCAGGTTCTCAAAAACCAAACCTCAAGTCTTTTGGAAGGAGACTTGTGAACCAGGAATCACTTTTGAAGGGAGATGATAACCCTTTACACAGTAGGGGTGAGAGAGTTGATTATGTCTTCTCTGTCAACAATCAGAGAGAAGACTTGTGGATTATTGAAGGTAGCAAATGGCTCCCCCTGAGATATTGAATGGTTCAGGGAAATATGGAAGCCTTGCTGCAGGGTGATAGGCCTTCAAGCTATTAGCCTTGATTAGCAGAGATTTAGGAACTTCTTGACTGATATGTTGTTTGTTGTCCTTGAAGTATCCTGGAGAGTATAAGGAAGAAGAAGACTCTTGATATTGTTTTGGTGTTCTTCTTCTTCTGATTGATGTCACTTCTCTGTTCTAGGGCTTCTAGTTGCTTTGATGATATTGCCCTGAGTGTTCTACTTTTTTATCACTGCCTGTCACTGTTATCACTTTCCTGTCACTGTTATCACTTTCCTGTCACTGTGTCCTGTCATTTTTACTTCTCTATCTCTGTATATATCAGACATTCAAATTCTTTGGCCTTGATGGCGGAAGAAACATTCCTGAGAGTAGAAGATGCATTGGGAATTGATCCATAATTAATCCAACTGTAACTGTTCGTTTGAACGGTTATTATTATTGACTGTAATTAATCCTCAATTAATACTGCCAACTGTAACTGATTGTGCATAGATCGTCGACCTGAACTTGGAGTTCGTCGAGCTGTCTTGAGTGTGCCGACACAAGTCCTGTGTGTCGACACAGTTGGCTTCAGGTGTCGACACAGTCAATGTTGACAGTTATTCTGTGTGTCGACACAATTGTTCTGTGTGTCGACACAACTGACTTTTGGTGTCGATAGTTATTCTGTGTGTCGACACAATTCCTCTATGTGTCGACACAACCTGGTTCCTTTGTTGATCTTGAGTTTAGCGATCGTCGACCTGAGCTCGGAGTTCGTTGAGCTCTGCTGGAATTCGTCGAGCTGAACTTCTTGCTTGAGACCAGAGTTCATCGACCTGAGTTCAGAGAAGGAACTCATAATTCGTCGACCTGAGTTTGACGTTCGTCGAACTGAGTTCGACTATCATCGAACTGATTTTCTGACTGACTGCATTTCTTGGAATTCTTCTAAGGCAAATCTGGAAATGAACCTCTGACCCATGACTATACATTTTGGGTCAATCTAAGAAAACCTAATAGTGGTCCTTGCCCAAATTATAATTGGGGCCCTCCAAGAATCTCCCCCTATTTGTGTAATTACACTATTTACATAAAAATAAATAAAATATAAAGCCAAAACAATCTGTCTGAATTATAAAGTTTTTCAGCAGAAGTACATGGTTGCTTTAAAAGAAAATAAACAATCTCCCCTATTTGTAAAAACAAACATTCTCCCCTAATTACTTTTCCTTGTCCAAATTCCTTGCCCCAAATCTGAGTAGACTTTATAATCTGTTAGAATAATTAGACTCTCTACTGTTGTAGTCTTTTTTTCAAACAGTTTCTCAGTATACAGCCACTGATATATCCTTGATATTGGCTGAGATTATTGATTTTGAGTACCGTCAAATCTCACTGCTTCATTGGGGTAAAGTATGACTTGTCCTGCAAGGAGAGGTTAAAAGTTCTGGGCCCAGATTACCTTGGGTCTTGGTTCTCTTTTATGATAATTAGAAATAAAGGAGCATTTAGGTTGATCCTTGTATCCAAGTGGATGATATTTCCTAGGAGGGATTATCTACTCAGTGAAAAGGATTTTTAGAATGCTGACTTTGATGATAATGTTGAAGAGAACAAAAGTTTCTGTTCTGAAATCTTGCGTTCGACGAATTAAAGTACTTTCGTCGAGCTGTGTTCGACGAATGGTATTGAGTTCGTCGAGCTCTGTTCACAGAATGACTTTCTATATTCTATTTTCGTCGATCTCTGTTCAACGAATAGTATTGATTTCGTCGACCATAGATTCCTGAACAGTTGAAATCAAAATCTCTGTTCATAGTTCGTCGAGCTGAGTTCGACGAATAGTATTGATTTCGTTGAGCTCGGTTCGACGAATTATTGTGAACAAAGAATTTTTGAAGATTTTTAGTTTGATTTGGGAAAACTTCATTTATTTTGTCTAAATCTATTAATTGTTCTTTTTCTTTAACAGATTCTAATGAGGCTATTTGTTCAGATGTATTTTTTAAATCTTCTTTGACTTTCATATTTTTAGAAGATAAATTATGTACTTTCTCTTTAAGAATGTTTATTTCTTTTTCAGATTGAATTAATTTTTCACATAGGATTTTAAAATATTCTTTAAAATGATCTGAAGAAAAATTAAAGGAAGAGATTACCTGATCCTCTTCTTCTGATTCGCACTCTGATTCTTCTTCAGAGTCTGTTTCTGCATCAGTGTTGCTGCAAGAAGCATTTATTGCCATTAGGCAAAATTCTTTTGCTCTTTCTTCTTCTTCATCTTCAGTTGTGCAGGATGAAGCATCTGAGTCACACCAGGTTGCAGCTTTAAGATTTCTTTCTTTAGCTGATCCTGCAGCCAATGCTGTGAGGGAGTCCCACATCTCTTTTGTACATGAACATTCAGCAAGTTCCTCAAAGATGTCATCAGACATTGATTGTGCCAGGATGTTCATTGCATGTGCATCAGCAATCTTCAGCTTTTTCTGGGCATCTGTCCATTGAGATGATGAAACAGCATTGATGCTTGATGTTGCCTGAGATTGAGTTGTACCTGACAAAATAGATTTAAAGATGTTTTCATCAATGGTGTCCATATAAAACCTAATCCTTATTTTCCATAGTGCAAACTTATCAAGATTGCACATAGGTAGTCTGGTGCTTGAAATGGTTTCAATTTGTGCCATGATAAACTGTAAAGATATGTGAGATCTATCAGATCGTTTTAGTTCAGGTGTTAGCCTGTACACCCAAAGTAACCCCCTCTGATACCAATTGAAAGTTAGGGGGATAGATCTTAACTTAACTAATTAGAGTTATATAGTAAGTAAAGCAAATCACAGCACAAAAATAAAGCAAGATGAGCAAGCACAGAAGACACGAGGATATATAGTGGTTCCCCAATCTGGGTACATCCACTCTTCTACCACCCTGGTAGGAATCCACTCAGGTTTTTGATCAGGTGCCTGACACCAATGAGCTTTTGATCAGGTGCTCAAAAACCAAACCTCAAGTCTTTTGTAAGGAGACTTGTGAACCAGGAATCACTTTTGATGGGTGATGACAACCCTTTACACAGTGGGGTGAGAGAGTTGATTATGTCTTCTCTGTCAACAATCAGAGAGAAGACTTGTGGATTATTGATGGTAGCAAATGGCTCCACCTGAGATATTGAACGGTTTAGGGAAATATGGAAGCCTTGCTGCAGGGTGATAGGCCTTCAAGCCATTAGCCTTGATTAACAAAGATTTAGGAACTTCTTGACTGATATGTTGTTTGTTGTCCTTGTAGTATCCTGGAGAGTATAAGGAAGAAGAAGACTCTTGATATTGTTTTGGTGTTCTTCTTCTTCTGATTGATGTCACTTCTCTGTTCTAGGGCTTCTAGTTGCTTTGATGATATTGCCCTGAGTGTTCTACTTGTTGATCACTGGCTGTCACTATTATCACTTTCCTGTCACTGTGTCCTGTCGTTTTTACTTCTCTGTCTCTGTATATATCAGACATTCAAATTCCTTGGCCTTGATGGCGGAAGAAACATTCCCGAGAGTAGAAGATGCATTGGGAATTGATCCATAATTAATCCAACTATAACTGTCCATTTGAACGGTTATTATTATTGACTGTAATTAATCCTCAATTAATACTGCCAACTATAACTGATTGCCCATAGATCGTCGACCAGAACTTGGAGTTTGTCGAGCTATCTTGAGTGTGTTGACACAAGTCCTGTGTGTCGACATAGTTGGCTTCAGGTGTCGACACAGTTAGTGTCGACAGTTATTCTGTGTGTCGACACAATTGTTCTGTGTGTTGACATAACTGACTTCTAGTGTCGACAGTTATTCTGTGTGTCGACACAATTCCTCTGTGTGTTGACATAACCTGGTTCCTTTGTTGATCTTGAGTTTAACGATTGTCGACCTGAGCTCGGAGTTCGTCAAGCTCTGCTGGAATTCGTCGAGCTGAACTTCTTGCTTGAGACTAGAGTTCGTCGACCTGAGTTCAGAGAAGGAACTCATAATTTGTCGACCTGAGTTCGACGTTTGTCGAACTGAGTTCGACTATCGTCGAACTAATTTTCTGACTGACTGCATTTCTTGGAATTCTTCCAAGGCAAATCTGGAAATGAACCTATGACCCATGACTATACATTTTGGGTCAATCTAAGAAAACCTAATAGTGATCCTTGCCCAAATCATAACTGGGGTTCCAACAGGCTCCTCTTGAATGACATAGAGCGGGTACGGTTCCGCCTAACACGTTGCTCGCATCACAATGACAATTTAAGACATATGCGCGGGTCAAACTTTCCTGAGTCCCAATCCGATACACACTTTACATAACCCAGTTATGTACTAGTTGGCTCCCAGGCCACAATACTGGCAGAATCACGCATCTGCCCAGTTTTCCGGGTGCACCTTGGAGTTAATCCCCAAAGCTCCCTGTTGCAATCTACCGCGTAGAAAACCCGAAAAACAAACATCCGCACGGAGTCTTCTCCGGCCACTTATGCAATGCAACATCACCGATCCACACCAACATGTCCGGGTAGGCTTCACACATCATGCCTATATCCTTTCTCGATTACAGACTCTATATGTACACAACAGGGACTATTGATGTCTACCCGAAGGAACGCCTCAACTCACCGCAAACTCGCGAGAGCGGGCTTCCTATGCAAATGAAAAGAGGACTTCACATGTCCTAGGATGAGAATCATTACCCTAGCGTTTTTTCTTAGCACCATGGAAATGTATGCGGATGGAAAGCACCGTAATCTCCTTGCCTCCGTAGATCCGAAGTCGGCTTGCGATTTGGATCTCCGAACTTCGCCAGTAACCAGATCTAGCCTCCTTTCTTCTTCCTTGCTCTCCCCTCTCTGTAGACTTTAGAAAGAGACTAAGTGAAAGAAATGAGGGATTTGAAACCCTATTCCTGGGTATAACCCAGCAGGAATAACCCCCAGCCGTCGGATCTCAAAATAAGGAAACGAACGACCACGACCCGGAGCTGAAATGCAAAATCTGGGCCGAACACGGTCTCTGACACGCCCGTGTCCAGGGCCGTGTTCCCCATTCACTGTCAGAACTGACGCATCTTGAAATACACATGGGCACCCGACACGCCCGTGTCACAACCGACACGACCGTGTCATCCAATACACGTCCGTGTTCCCGGGCGTGTTCCTTCATCGATAAAGGACCAACACCGACCCAAGACGCACACGGGTCTTGGACACGCCCGTGTCCCATTTGACACGCCCGTGTCTATCCGACACGGACCGTGTTCCAAAACCGTATATCTCCGAAGAAACAGCCCGGTTTCAACCCGAGAAGGACACGACCCGTGACACGCCCGTGTCCCAGGCCGTGTTCTCTGCTCGATGATCGTTGACCCAAAATTCATATACCTCTCGGCCAGATTGTCGATACGAGCTCGACACGCCCTAGGACATGCCCGTGTCTCAGGCCGTGTTCGCTGCTCGACGATCGTCGACTCCAACATTCGTCGACCTGGCTAGATCGTCGACCAAAACACGACACGCCCTGGGACACGCCCTGGGACACGCCCATGTCCCAGGCCGTGTGCCCCCTGCCAAATTCCAAACTTGGCTCAAAATGCCTCCCGTCGCTCTTTTGTGTTTCGGGGCGTTACACTAACCGACGGTCCGGCTCCTGATGCCCCCACATGGGCTCCTAGTGCCCCTGAAGTTGCCGCTGTTCCCTTTGCTGGGGTCCGGCTCTCCTTTCCTCCTGCCCTCTGCTGCCTCTCGGATCCTTCTCCTCCTCTGTGGCCCACCTAGCCAGCTTCCGGGCAAACTCCGAATTTGACGCTTCCCTGTCGACCTCCCTTGCAGCCCTCTCCATCAGCTCTTCGTAGGAGAGGGGTGGTATTCTCTTCAGCTCCATTCTTAAGAATCCCTGTTGCATCCCTAGGGTGATGGCCATCATCAGTCTATGGCTTGACATGTAACACCCCGAAAATAATTTTTGAGCTGATCGCGTCCAAAAGAAATTTTGGTGCCTATATAGGGGTACACGGCCTAGGACACGGGCGTGTCCAAGGCCGTGTATTTCCTTGTCTGTTGGCCGGCTGTATCCAGAGAAGGACACGATAGGAAACACGGGTTGTGCACAGTTTTGACACGTGCGTGTCAGGGGGTGACACGGGCGTGTTCATACCTGTGTCCCCACCCGTGTTCAGGAGGGTCGTGCCGGTTGGCGTGGCGGTTATATGTGACACGCCCCCGGTCACGGGCGTGTCGAGGACCAACACGGGCATGTCAGATTGAGACATGGGCGTGTCTTAGCCCGTGTGAGTTTCTATGTTCGACGATCGTACCTGGATCGAGGCACACGGTCTGGGACACGGCCTTGTACAAGTCCGTGTTCGGCCCAGGTTTGAGGATTTTTGAGCGGATCTGAACCGTTCGATTTCTTTAATTAAGATCCGACGGCTCAGATGAGTCCCTGCTCTATTAAGGTCGGAAATAGAGGATCAATTCCTCATTTATCTCTTAAGCACTCTCTTTCAAGGAGTTAGAGAGAGTAGGAAGAAGGAGGAGGATTCCGGCCGCCGGCGGAGCATCGGAGCACCGTTTAGAGAACCGAGAGCAGATCCATGGAGGAAATTCTGTTGCGAAGATTTCTATCCGGATAGTTTTCCATGGCGCAAAAGCGTACTACAAGTGTAACGATTCTCTACTTGAGCTTGTGAAGCTCTCTTCCTTTTTGCATAGGGAAACCCGCTCCCGCGAGTGTGCGGCGAGTGTGCGGTGTTCTCTGGGGTTGACGTGAATAGTCCCCCTTGTGTTGCATATAGAGTCCGGAATCGAAGTACGGACATAGGCATTGTGTGTGAAGCCTACCCAGACATGTTGGTCTGGATCGGTGATGTTGCATTTGTTATGGTTTGCCGGAGAAGACTCCGTGTATTGGTTTTTTGGTTTTCTACGCGGTAGATTGCAGCAGGGATCCTTGGTGATTAACTCGAAGGCGCACTCGAAAAACTGAGCAGAATCATTGTTCTGCTAACTTGGCGGTCAGGGAGCCAACCTTGAACAAAACTGGGTTATGTGATTGTTTGGAAATGTTAGGATCCAAGAGAAGCTTGGCCCGCGCGTAGGTCTTAAGTTGACTAGGCGGTGTGAGCAACGGGCAAGTGGAATCAGACCTAGGCTATGTGGTTTGGTGCGCGAGACCCATTGATGGGGACTAGCCGTTGGCATAGTCGGAAGCCTTAGACGGTGGTAAGAAAGGCTAAAATTCTCATGTTATTGCCATCCCGGGGATGGTGGTGAAGCCACGGAATTGACCGGATTCACCGTTAATGTGCCCTGAGTGCACGAGGTGTTTGGCCGTGCGAGCCTACACCTGTGACGAAATATATTTATACTTAATTGTTTAGCTGGGCTAATGAAATGCAGGGAAGGAGCACCGCCGTCCCGAGAAAGGGGCAGGGTCGTTATAATTTGGTCGGCTTTGGCTGACCGTTGCTTTGTTTACCACCATGTGGTGGAATGTTGCTTGCAGGTGCTGCAGAGCCAGGTGCCAAATAGCGGGCTGGAGTCCATGTTGCTGAGCTGGCCCTCGAAGGCCCAAGCTAATAGTTGTACTTTAGTTTGTCATGTGTGGCCGACCTGCGAGCCAATGTATGGAAAACCTTATTTTATTAAGTGAACTTCTATAAGGCCATAAGGTCGTGTACCTTTCAGTGTATTTGTTTTTCATTCCAGTTGTAGTGGTTGCGGACATGATCATTGGATTACCGTTATGGGTTCTTTCAACTGTTTTAAAGCTTCCGCTAGAATGCTTTGTGTTAGGACGAGTAGTATTAATTGGATAGTTTGGTTATTCATACGTAACCCTTCTGACTGTCCGTGGTATATGGCGTCGGGTTCTAGCTAGACCTTCTGTTATATGCCATATGACGGATGAGGGTGTTACATGACATCTCCTGGACTTGGGTGACCTCTTCCTGAAACTGGACAACGTAACTCCCCAAAGTCTCATTCACCGCCTGCTTGATGTGGAATAGGACTCCGAATCCTTCTTCCTCCTCTTGGAGGTGGTGAACCTCAACATGAACCCCAAGCACAGGTCCTCGAAGCAGTAAATAGAGCTGTCCGATAGCTGTTGTAACCACTCCCCCGTCTTCTCCTTGAGGGTGATAATGAAGAGTCGGCACTTGAAGCCATCCGACATCTATCAGATTGAGACCACATCCTCGAACCACTGGACATGCTGAACCGGGTCTCCCTTTCAGGTGTAGTAAGACATTTCGGGTTCCCTGAACCCTTTCGGAACTGGGGCAGAGGAAACCAACTCGCTGAATGGGCTTCCGCCTCCTGCTAGGCGAGTTGAAGGATCTCATGCACCCATCTCACCGAACCAACCCCCGCTTGCCGAGTCGGGGTAGAGCACGCGCTCGGGGAGCTCGCATCCCCTTCCTTTTTCGGCGACCTCCTTCCTAGCTCGCCTGCTAGGAGCTTCCTCTCCTAAAGATGGGATGACAATGATTGGGATAGCTAGAGTCAAGCAATCGGCCCCAGCGCTGAGTGCGAACTTGACGAGGCTGAGTACCTCCTGCCTGAAGTCATCGAACATACCCACCATGGCTAGAGGTGCTGGGGGCGACGAGTCAGACCTGTTCAAGCCTTGTCCTTCTCCTCTTACCATCTAGCCTGTTGAAGATTTTCTATGCTGACCACTTTCCACGCTCACAGCACTAGAATGTTGAAACCGAAAATTCGGTCTCTTGTCGAGTTTACCCTTGGGGAAGGGGTGATCGCGCACCTACTTCTCTCTTGCAAGCCAAACAAAAAAAGAAATGTAAACTAACACAAGGGCTCGACGTGGAGGTCCCACCACACAACCGGAAGATCTTAGAGCGCTTCCCCTCCTTAGCCGATGGCCGAGCTATGGCTGCGTCAGAAAGATCAAGAAGATCTGAATATTGATAAGAGTGCCTTTTGAGGTGCCACTTTGGTCTTATTTATAGATTTCTGAAAATGACCTGCCAATAACCAACCTCCGATGTTTTGAACAGCTATGTGCAGCCCAACTAGGTCTGCTAATAGCGTAACTCCACCGTTCTATTAAACTATTCACACCCCTGGAAAGGGTAAAATGGTAAAGAAAAACACCTCATAGGAGACTGGGCGAGTGGAGCATCATCACTCAATGTATGTAGAGACCCAGAATTTCAGCGCAGGATTAGCACTGGACAGCAACTTCGACCGGTGTTTCCTGAAGTTACAGGAATCCGGTGGAGGCGTGTAACCCCTCGTTGGAAAGGCCTTTTCATGATCTACAACTTTCATATTCGGGTCACAACCCAGATCTGACAATAACTTACTCGAAATCGGCTTCAAAGTTCGCTGCGCACAGAACACGATTTCTGTGTACAGGAATTGCCGGACAGCAAACTCGATTAGGTTTTCCGGGGCCACAGACATCACCTGAAGTAGTGCAACCACTCGTTGGAAAGGTATTTCCAAGGGCTACAACTTTCGTGTTTAGCTAAAAGCCCAGATCTGCCCATATCCTACACGAAAATGGCCTAGAAGATCGCTGCACGCAGAATACAGATTCTGCGCGCATCTTAAAGAAAATTGAACGGCATCGGTCCGTCTTCCTCCTCAAGCGATCCTTCCTAAATTTTCCAGAAATGTCCTCCTCCCTTATTCAACCTCAAGGGCCAAAACTCCTCACGAAACCATTCACCCATCGTGGTATTGAAGAAAAGGGGAAGGGTTGAAGAGATCTAGAATCTAGGATTCAAATCCTAGCATGGCCAAACCTAGAAATCTTCTCCTCTCCATCAAGCTCTCTTGAGCCGATGTCTCTCCTAAATATCTAAGATCTAGCACCAAGGGAGAGGGTAGGAAACTCACATTGGCTCCAGCGGTACCACCATTTCTTGCCATGGATCGCGTAGTTCTCCTCGGCGGCATCTTCTCTTTCACGGCGATGGCGAATCTCCTCCGGCAGAACTTGCTCCAGCGGTTTTCCTCTCACCAGGAGTTCTCACAGGAGATAGGGGGTGAAATGAGAGTGAAAACGGCTAGGGTTTCCTCTGCCCCTTATAAACAAAACATGACACGGGTAGGGACACGGCCGTGTCCGTACCCGTGTCCCGCTTCCGCGAAACAGCCGTAGCAGTTTCCATGTCGGTTCAATGTTTGACACGGGTAGGGACACGCCCGTGTCCCGACCCGTGTCCCCATGACACGGCCGTGTGCATGGCCGTGTCATTGGCTGTGTACTTCTCGGGTTGCATCTCGACACTTCTCGTCGAGCTCAACTCGACGCACACGGGTAGGGACACGCCCGTGTCACTACCCGTGTCCCCCGCTCGACTATCTCGACGCATCTCGACGATCTCGACACGCTTCGTCGAGATCATCTCGACGCACACGGGTAGGGACACGGCCGTGTCACTACCCGTGTCACCTGGTGTCGACACAGTTCGACGATCTCGATACGGCTCGTCGAGCTCAACTCGACGCACACGGGTAGGGACACGGCCGTGTCACTACCCGTGTCACTTGGTGTCGACACAGCTCGTCAGTCTCGACACGGCTCGTCGAGCTCAACTCGACGCACACGGGTAGGGACACGCCCGTGTCGCTACCCGTGTCGCTACCCATGTCTTTTTACACTGATTTCTCCATGTCACCACAAGTGCAGTCCAATTCCCGGCACTTCTCAGGACTCGAGTCAACCCTCCTGACTCAAAACACACACACTAGGGGCCTAGAGCGATTCCGGACGTTACACAGGCTGTACTACTTTCTCAAGAATAACATTCTGATTACCCTCAGGAGGACTATACATAGACTGTACCTCCTGATGTATCATGTCAAAATCTGCAGTAGGATAGATCACCTGAGCTACTACAGCTTGCTCTCCTCCAAAATATGCAAGATTTATTCCATACTCTGCTACATTATCATCATCACATAAAGATGGATATCCAAGGGTGGCTCTGATGCTGTTTGAAATCCATTTAGCATGGTCAGAGCCTGCTTTGACTAATACCCTCTCCCCCTTTATGACTTCTCTTTCTATATGATCTCTAAGATCATCCTTCTAGAATCTAATTTGAGCATTCAAATAGTTAACTCTATCTTTATAAAAAGGTTTTAACCTTTGGAGCTTTTCAGTGATAGCCTTTTGTGAATCTTCAATGGCAGTTTGAACATCAGTGAGGCTTTCTTGTAATTGCTTATCAAAGGATTCTTTGGCAGTAGCACTTACAGCAGTCTGGGCAGTAGCTATATTTTTCATTTCACTGATAATCGCATTATGAGAAGCAGTCAGATTGTCATTCATCCTAATCTGATTTTCCAGGACATATCCTTGTTTTACTGCCATGTCATCAACCTGTTTCTTTATGTTCTCTTGATGAGTAGCCAGATAGACCACTGCATTTCCTCCTTTATTGAAACAATCAGTCATTTCCTTCTTATTTTGATTAACTTCGAATCTAATAGATTTTATATCTTGAGCTAGATCAAATTGAAGGGATTTATGTCCTTCATCCGTATACTTTTCTAGAGCTTTCCTTTGCTCATCCATCTTGATTTGCAAAGCCACCATCAATGAACTATAATCAGCTGTTGGGGCTTGTTGTGGAACTATGGTTTGCAGTGCTTTCTTGTAGGTCTGCCTTCTTCTCTTGAAGACCTGGAACTTTCTTTTCTTGGCTCTAGCAGCCTCTTCATCCTCTGAAGCAGAAGTACTAGCAATATCTACTCTATCCTTAGGACTAGGATGCAAGTCCTTCGCAGTCCTTTGCAGTTCCTCATCATTTATTGCTGTCTCCTCCTGAGACCTAACATGCTCCCCCTGAAGATCTACCTGCTCTCCCTCAAAGGCTGTTTTCTCTCCCTCAAAATCAGTCTGTAAGAGATCAGGGAACAGCTCTTCTAGTGTATACTCCTGTTGAGGATGGACTGGTGAATCTCTGATCTCAGGAGCATCTAATACCACCTTATCAGCAACTGATGTGTCCTCCATGACAACATCTTGTGGTTGACTATGTAACTGTGTATGCTGATCAACAACAAGTAATGATTCAGTCAAAACTTCATCCTCAATATTGAAATTTAATTGATTAACTTCAGTGATTACCTCTAGAATGGTTTGGGTAGCCCTTTCACTCTCTAATTGAGTTGGCTCATCCACATGTAGAGGCTCCCCTTGGAGTGGATCCAGGTGAATAGGGCTAGCTGATGGTATCTTCCCCTGCCTCTGGGCATCTTCTTATCTTGCTGGTGACTGTCCAGCATTGTCATCTTCTCCATCATCAGAACTAAAAACCACTTGCTCCTCTGAGCTACTTGAGGATTCTTGAGCCACAATGGCTGTCTTCTTCTTCTTATTCTGAGGTGTTTCCTTTTCTGGAGTTGGCATTTCCTTTGTCAACACTCTATCCCACCTTGAAATAATTCTTACATCCATTCTCCTCATATGGTTTATCTTATATCCAGCAGCTTGGTTCAACACTTCAGGGATACTTCCAGCTAAGAATAAACTCAGAATCCTACCCAGATTGGGTTTCTTCAGACTTTCCTTTATCTTGTCAAACATTACTGCTGACCAATCAGTTTTAAGTTTGAAAATAATCCTTGTCATCAAACTGAACATGTGAGCTGATATTCTATCATGCCCACCAGGCTTGCTCAGAATTACCTTGCCAACTATATAAGAGAAGAACTTGCCCAGCATGTTCATGCCTTTCCTGTTGAAAACTGATCCAATCTTCAGGCTTCAATCAAGTCCACACCATGTCAGTGCCTCCCTTGTCTTTGAAGCAGGCACATCTTCCTCTTCTTTAGTTCTAGGGAGATGTAGAACTTTTCTGAGATTCTTCTGGGTGACCTTCACCTTAACTCCATGGACTTTAGATTTAATCTTAAGACCAGCGTCATCTAGGGTAGATATAGTAAAGAATTCGAGGACTTCCTTTTTCCATATCTTGATTGGTTCTGACACAAGATACTCTAACCCAGTCTCTGCAACTAGGGTTACCACACCTTGGATTTCTGGTTCCGCGTCTGTACAACCCCATATTCGCTGAGCCAGACAAGGAGGCACAATGGTCACAGTTGGGTTAGCCGAAGTGTTCCCGCCCTAAGGAAGATCTCACCCAAAGAAGGCGGGAACAATTGCCCCTGATCGTTGAACGAGGAACCGTAGGCCAAGATCGTCGAGCGCGGCCTGCGTGGAAGCGCTTGCGCCCGAGCCAAGCTCCTATCTCAAAGAGTTCTCGCCTACGCCGGGCGAGAACGTTCGCGTCATGCCCTGGGCAGAAGGGTCTCGGCACAGCTCTCGCCGAGTGGGGCCCAGGGCCTTAGGAAGAATGTACTAATTGCCCTCAAGAGAAATTACTTCAGTACCCTAAGAAAAATAGCGCGATTCGACTATTGGAAGACCAACTAGGGGCTTTTCAGTAAATTCAGGACAGCAAAATGCTATAAATAGACCCATAAGGGCTCCTTAGAAAGCAAGCTATCATTGTCTCTCAAAATTTCAGTGCTTTCTGAGGAGCTCCTAGCCCAGTTTTGGCTTTGGTGGGGAAGCTCTCAGAGATCTTCCGGGTGTGAGGTGGGACCTCCCTGGTGAGGCTATTGGGTCAGTCTTAGGTCCTTTGAATCCAGTCAAGGGTTGAGACTTGAGAGAAGTAGGTTTTGGCTGCACCCCTTTTTCTTCGAACTTCAGTTGAGGTCATATTTGGCTTCAACACTTCTGATGCGGTGAGCGTGGAAGGCAACCGATTCAAGAAAGCCTCGAGTTTTGTGCCATGGATGGAGGTGAAGGTGAAGGGTCAGGTTCTGGAGGATCCCCCACCCGGGGAGAGGAAGCAACGAAGAGGATGTTGGATGAGTTCGGGCGGGAGGTCTTGCAAATAATCAGTTTAGCCTTCTCGGCGAGAGGCGAGTGGGCCACCCCTCAGGTCCCAATAGAAGAGGTCCCGCTCTTGGGGGAGAACGCCCCAGGGCAGCGCCCAGGAAAGGAGGTCCCGGGCGAGGCTGGCGAAAGAGATGTGGCGGCGCAGGAACTCTTCCCAGGCCAGAGCCAGCTCCCAGGCAAGGAGGCTCTGACGGATCTGGGCGAGAAGGAAGCAGCGGTGCAGGAGCTCTTCCCGGGGCACGGTCTCACGGATCGGGCCAGCCAGCCGAGGCCGCGGGACGTGCCCTCTCGCCAGGCAGGAGGCGAGAGCCCCTTTAGCGAGCTCATCATCTCGGCTCCGGTACCAGAGGAGTTCCGGGAGCCCGACATGTCCTACTACTCGAAGAAGGATGACCCGGTACAGCACGTACAATGGTTTGAGGACGTTGTGTCGATAAGGCAGATGACGGACGCCTTCAAGTGCCGGCTGTTTGCCACCACATTGAAAGATAAGGCTCGGGACTGGTTCCACCAGTTGCCAGCCAGGTCAATCTACTGTTTTGAAGATCTGCGGAGAAGTTTCCTGTTGAGGTTCTCAACCTCAAAGAAGCGGAAGAAGGAAGCGGAGTGCCTGTTTGCGGTGAGGCAGAGGCCGGACGAGATGCTGGGCCACTATGTCGACCGGTTTCAGGAGGAGATCCTTTTGGTCCAGGAGGTTCCAGGGTACGCGCTGATGCTGGCCTTCACCCTGGGGCTGAGACCGGGATTTTTTAGCATGGAGTTGAAGAGGGTGCCACCCCTCTCCTTTGAGGAGCTCATGGAGAGGGCGGCAAAGGAGATTGACTTCGAGAGAGCAAACCCAACATTCGCCAGGAAGTTGGCCAAGCTAGCAGAGGATGATGGGAAGGAACCAGCAGCGGGAAGACAGAAGGAGCCGTGGGAACAGAGGGAGCAAAGGGAAGAAAGGAGAAGGGAGGAGCCCAGAAGGTTTGGGCAGCAGCAGGGTTGGGGGGCCCGGGAGCCGAACAACCGATTAGGTTGGAGGCCCCAGGAGGGTCGCCCCCAGGGCCCAGGAGAAGGCTATCAGGGGAGGGATAACCTGCGGGAGCCCCGGAGGTTCGATCGACTGGCTTCGAGGTAGGAACCGAGGGGTCATCCCGCACCACCGCAGGAGGCCATGGAAGTAAGAAGGGGGAGAGGAGCAGCCAGAGGAGCTCGAGGAGGAGGTAGAAGAGGAAGGGGAGACGGCAGAAGGGGCGGTGGGGCGTTGCTCTTTTGTGACTTCCACCAGGAGGAAGGTCATGCGATGGCCACCTGTCCGGAATTCTTAGAGTTAAGAGAAGCGAGAGGAGTAGGGAGGAACGATCCACCGGTGAGAATAGTGGAGGTGCAGCAAGGCGAGGCGGAAGATAGGTGTGAAGATCGGGTGGATGTAGGAACCCGGGGGGGAATCGGGGTGATTCACGGAGGAGTGGGGATTGAGGCAACCCCCAAGGGGAGCCTGCAAACCATGTACCGAAGGGGGGTGGCCTCCACCTCCCAGGTCCCCCCACCAGAAGAAAAGATCACTTTCTCATCAGCAGACATGCCAGACTACGAGGATCCTTTCTGTGACGCCCTGGTGATCCAGACGGCGGTGGAAAATTACACGGTCTCGAGGATACTGGTGGATAACGGGAGCTCAGTAAATGTCATCTTCAAGAAGGCCTTTGATGAGATGAGGGTTGAAGGGAAGAGGGTCTTGGCGTCGGATGGACCTCTGTTTGGGTTATCCGGAGAGAGGAAAGAGGTAGAAGGAGGAGTAGGGTTACACGTAAGGTTGGGGGGCGTATCGCGGAACTGTAGGTTCGTGATCGTGGACGCCCCGAGCAGCTACAATGCCATCTTTGGGCGCCCCCTCATCAGCGCCTTTCGCTGCGTCCCCTCCTCGTTCCATCAATGCCTCAAGTTCAATAATGGGGGGGTGTAGGTCAGGGTAAGAGGGGACCCGAAGGTGGCAAAGCAATGTTACGTTATAGCAGTCAACACCATTTTATGGATGGCAGAGGCAGAAGAGTTGGAGATAGAGATGGCGGCCCTAGAGGAGGTTGTTGAGGAAGAGGAGATGGTCCTAGAGGAGGCAAGAGGGATAACAAGGGGGAAGTCGGAGAAGGGGAGACTGAGAAGCTGCAAGGAGATGTGCAGGTGGTCCGGGGGGACGAGGAGCAGGAGAGCCCGGAAGGAGCGATGGAAGTAGGAGGGCAAGCGGCAGGAGTCAAGGGAGAGGTCCCGAGGGGCGTAGGAGTCGAGCAGCAGCAGGAGGGCCTGGTAGAAGTGATGGAGGTTGAGGAGGAGGTAGAAGGGAGAGAGCTGGAGCTGGAGGAAGAGGCAAGGGCCGGCTGGGAGCAGTCGCGGCTGGAGCCGGCCGAAGAAGTAGTGGAGATGGAGGTCTTCACCAACGCAGGACAAGTGCAAAGGGTGCGGTTCAGCGGGGGCTTGAGTCTCGAGGCCTGGGAGCAAGTGCGGGCTTGCATTCAAAGCAACGTGGACATCTTCGCTTGGAGCGCGGCGGACATGCCGGGCATCGACGCCGACGTAGCCTGCCACCGCCTGAACTTGGACCCCCGCACTCGCCCCATTCGTCAGACGATGAGAGCCATCGCCACCAAGCTGGAGGAGCCCATTCGCGAGGAGGTCAAGAAGCTCCTGGAGGCAGGCTTCATCTTAGAGATCCAGTATCCAGGCTGGATCTCCAATGTGGTAATGGTAAAGAAGGGAGGTGGTAAATGGAGAATGTGTATTGACTTTTCTTTGTTGAATAAATCATGCCCTAAGGATTGCTACCCCCTGCCTCGGATCGACGCGCTGGTTGATTCAACTGTCGGTTTTTCTGTCATGAGCTTTTTAGATGCTTTTTCAGGTTATCACCAGATCCGGATGCACCCTCCTGACACCAAGGATGTTTCCTTCATCACGAGGGAGGGATGCTTCAGTTACAAGATGATGCCCTTTGGGTTAAAGAACGCAGGGGCTACCTATCAGCGCATGATGGATCGGGTCTTCCGGGATCAGAGGGGAAGAAACTTGGAAGTCTACGTCGACGACCTAATGATCAAAAGCAAGTGCATGGTTTCGCACCTGCAAGATCTGGAGGAAACATTCGCCACCATGAGAAGGTTCAAAATGAGACTGAACCCCTTGAAGTGTGTCTTCGGGCCCAGCCGCGGGAAGTTCCTCGGGCATCTTCTGACTCCGGCGGTGGTGGAGCCCCACCCGGACAAAGTCAAGGCCATCCTGGATTTGGAGTCACCTCGCGATGCCAAGGAGGTCCAGCGCTTGACAGGCAAGCTGGCTGGGCTAAGCAGGTTCCTCTCCAGGGCAGGAGACAAGTGTTCTTCATTCTTTAAAGTGCTGCGGGGAAATCAAAGGTTCGAATGGACAGCCAAGTGTGAAGAGGCCTTCCAAGGGCTAAAAAGACAACTCTCTCAGGCTCCTCTCATTCAGAGCCCAAAGGAAGGAGAGGACCTGACCTTGTACCTCGGGGTAGGAGCAGAGGCGGTGAGCTCCGTCCTAGTGAGGGAAGAAGGAAAGAAGCAGCTGCCTATCTACTACGTCAGCCGGATATTGAGGAACGCGGAGCTTCGCTACCCCATCCTGGAAAAGCTCGCTTATGCCTTGGTCATCTCGGCTAGAAAACTCCGGCCGTACTTTCAAGCGCATTCGATTCGGGTGGTTACCGACCACCCTCTTCGCAAGATATTCGAAGGAGTGGAACACTCGGGGAGGCTGGCTAAGTGGTCCAGTGAGCTAAGCGAGTTCGACATCTCCTTTGTCCCAAGGCTCTCCATCAAGGCACAGGCAGTGGCAGACTTTCTAGCAGACTACGTTGTTGAGGTCGAGGGGGGAGAGCAGCAACCGCGAGAAACATTGAAGTTGATGGGGCCTCAGGAATGCACTCCCTAGGGGCAGGGGTGGTGTTGACAAGTCCCCAGGGGGTAACCATAGAGCAAGCGGTCATTCTACATTTCCCCGTGACCAACAATCAAGCGGAATATGAGGTCGTGATCGCCGGCCTCCGCCTGGCAAAGGGGCTGGAGATTCAGGATATGGAGGTTTTCACTGATTCAAAGGTAGTAGCATCGCAGATCCGGGGAGAATTTGAAGCTCGGGAGCCAACCCTCATCAGATACCTCTCCAAGGTAAGGGCGATCATCGGAGGATTCCGGTCATTCTCAATTCAACATGTTCCAAGGGAAGAAAGTGTAGCCGCCGATCGACTAGCCAAGTTCGGACCTCGCGGGGGAGGGACCTTGACGGAGCTATTCCGACCGGCAATCGAGGAAGGAGAGTTGATGCTGGTGGATCGGTAACCCTCGTGGGTGGATCCATTTGTGACCTTCCTGACCACCGGTGAACTGCCTGAGGAGACCAAGACCGGGAGAAGCTTCAAGCGCAAAGCGGCTCACTACTTGATGATGGAGGGGGGTCTGCATCGTAAGATGTTGTCAGGGCTCCTAGCTAGATGTGTGACCGAAGAAGAGATCCCAAAGATATTAAGGGAGGTGCACTCGGGTGAGTGCGGCAGTCACTCTGGAGGAAGGACGCTGGAGGCAAGGGTGGTCAGACAGGGGTACTTCTGGCCCACCCTAAGGAAGGATGCCATGGAATTTGCGAAGAGATGTCAAAAATGTCAGCTCTACGCCCCCCTCCAGCTCTTGGCAACTCAGAGGCTCCAGAGTATCACGGCGCCGTGGCCATTCGCTATCTGGGGAATGGACTTAGTTGGACCCTTTCCTCCGGCTAGTGGGCAGAGGAGGTTCCTCTTGGTCTTGGTCGATTATTTCTCGAAGTGGCTAGAGGTTAAAGCCTTATCCAAGGTCACCTCGCAGGTCATAAGGAATTTCATCTGGGGGGAAATCATTTGTAGACATGGGTTACCCAAAGCAATAGTGACCGATAACGGCCCCCAGTTTGCCAGCGAGGAGTTCATCAGCTTCTGCGCTCAACTGGGGATAGATCTCCGGTTTGCCTCCGTCCATCACCCTCGGAGTAACGGCCAAGTGGAGGCAGCGAACAAAATCATTGTAAACCTACTAAGAAAAAAGGTGGAGAACTTAAAGGGGAATTGGGTGGAGCAGCTCCCGTCGAACCTGTGGGCACTACGAACGACTCCGAACACGGCCACCGGTGAGACCCCCTTCAAGCTCTCTCATGGGTGTGAAGCCGTCCTACCAGTGGAGTTCGAGGTCCGGTCCCCGCGAGTCATAGCCGCGGGCGAAGGGGACGAGGCTTGGAGGGTGGAGAATGAAGAGGGGCAGCGCCTCTCGTTAGATATGGTGGAGGAACTGCGAGACGTGGCGGCTATCAGACAAGAAGAGATCAAGCGACGGATGGCCAAGCATTTTGATAAGCATGTCAGGGTCAAGCAGTTCGCTGAAGGGGATCTGGTGCTGAGAAAGGCTGACGCGGCAGGAAGGTCGGCTCCTGTGGGTAAGCTCCACCCGAACTGGGAAGGTTCATACATTGTGAAGCAAGTCCTCGGAACGGGGGGATACTACCTCCAGGACGTGGAGGGAAGAGCCCTAAGCCACACTTGGAGTGGAGATGATCTAAAACGCTTCTACCCCTGAGGGGTGAAGGGTGTAACCATGTATTTCAAAAATAAATTTATTATACTATATCGAGTGGCTTTTTCTTAACTGTTGCCAAGTTTTTCATAATATAACGTGATCATTCGTTTTGTAGCACCCCGAGCTCGGCTCAGCCCCAGGTAGACCCGCTGCGCAGGCTCTCATCTAGCTGGCATGTCCGAAGGCTCGCCTGTAGGGGATAGGTTTTTGTTTGAGATCTTCATCGGCACCCCGAGCTCGGCTCGGCCCCAGGTAGACCCGCTGCGCAGGCTCTCATCTAGCTGGCAGGTCCGTAGGCTCGCCTGTGGGGGATATGTTTTGGTTTGAGATCTTCATCGGCACCCCGAGATAGGCTCGGCCCCAGGTAGACCCGCTGCGCAGGCTCTCATCTAGCTGGCAGGTCCGTAGGCTCGCCTGTGGGGGATAGGTTTGGTTGGTTTGAGATCTTCATCGGCACCCCGAGCTCGGCTCGGCCCCAGGTAGACCCGCTGCGCAGGCTCTCATCTAGCTGGCAGGTCCTTAGGCTCGCCTGTGGGGGATAGGTCTGGTTGGTTTGAGATCTTCATCGGCACCCCGAGCTCGGCTCGGCCCCAGGTAGACCCGCTGCGCAGGCTCTCATCTAGCTGGCAGGTCCGTAGGCTCGCCTGTGGGGGATAGGTTTGGTTGGTTTGAGATCTTCATCGGCACCCCGAGCTCGGCTCGGCCCCAGGTAGACCCGCTGCGCAGGCTATCATCTAGCTGGCAGGTCCGAAGGCTCGCATGTGGGGGATATGTTTGGTTGGTTTGAGATCTTCATCGGCACCCCGAGCTCGGCTCGGCCCCAGGTAGACCCGCTGCGCAGGCTCTTATCTAGCTGGCAGGTCCGAAGGCTCGCCTGTGGGGGATAGGTTTTGGTTTGAGATCTTCATCGGCACCCCGAGCTCGGCTCGGCCCCAGGTAGACCCGCTGCGCAGGCTCTCATCTAGCTGGCAGGTCCGTAGGCTCGCCTGTGGGGGATAGGTTTGGTTAGTTTTAGATCTTCATCGGCACCCCGAGCTCGGCTCGGCCCCGGGTAGACCCGCTGCGCAGGCTCTCATCTAGCTGGCAGGTCCGTAGGCTCGCCTGTGGGGGATAGGTTTGGTTGGTTTGAGATCTTCATCGGCACCCCGAGCTTGGCTCGGCCCCAGGTAGACCCGCTGCGCAGGCTCTCATCTAGCTGGCAGGTCCGTAGGCTCGCCTGTGGAGGATAGGTTTGGTTTGGTTGGCTCGGTTTGGACAAGGCAGGAGGCGCATTGGGAATACAAAATGAAAAAGATAGGATAGGTCTCGGCAGGGATAGATCTCGGCAGGGAAGTCCCCGCCAAAAAGATCTCGCAGTGGGGGGGCTATCGCCAAGGAGACTCTTAACATTCTCAAACAAATGGGCGGGATCGTTAGACGACGGTCCAGAAGGGACTCATGCAGGCTAAAGAGCACGGTTCCGTCCCAAGACTGCGCGAGCCACGCTTCCGTCTGGCAGTTCGCAGCAGGTTCCCGCCTAAGGATTCGCGCAGGATCCCGCTGATCCATCTCTAGGGAAGGCTATCTTAAGACGACCAAGGGCCTCGACGGAAGCACGCGCAATTCGCAATAACGGAGCGAGATATTTACATCAGGCGCATTCGCAATAATTACATCCGGCGCAATTCGCAATAACGGAGCGAGATATTTACATCAGGCGCATTCGCAATAATTACATCAGGCGCAATTCGCAATAACGGGGCGAGATATTTACAAATAAAAACATTTGCATTAAATATATTAAAGGAACAAACTAGTAACGTCTCGCGTTTACATTAAGGCGGAAGAAAAAAGCAGAGGCGGAAAGGAAAAGAAGAGGAGGCCCCTCACGGAGACAAGATGTACCCCTCCGAGCTCCCGCTTGAGCTCCCGCTCCTCTCCCCGGAGGTCTCGCCACCCGCCGCAGGGGACTTCGGGACGTCCGAGGGTGGGGTATCAGGGGCGCCCGGGGGCTTTGGAATGGGCTCAAAGAGCCATGGAACAAGCTGTTGAGCAGTGATGTCTTTGCCCCTCCCGTCCCAGCAGTTGACGTCTCGCAGCGTCTTCAGCATCAACTTCACCGTGGCTTGGGCATTCCCCTGGAGCAGCTTGTCGATGTCATAAGCCGAGTAATACTGGCTCTTCAATCTCTCGTCCAACGGAGGGGCTGCACTCGCCTCGAGGCATGCGATCTGCTCCCGCAGGAGAATGTTGTCGTATCGGGCCTGGGACAGCTCCTCGCAAAGTGCGGCTTGGGCGGAATCCTGAACGGCGGAAGGTTAGCATAAGAGAAGAGTTAGGGAGGCGAGAACAAGTGATTGTGAAAGGTCTCGCTTACCCCTTCCGCTTGGCGCGAGGATAACATTTGCTGAGCCTCGGCCAGCTCCTTGGCCAGAGAGGCCGCCTGAGCCACCGCATCGTCCCTGGCCTTGAACATGTCCTGAAAGTTGCGGTCTATCATGATGCTCCGGCGGGCACACATGTGCACAAGCTCCAGCCCACGCATCAGGGCGCGGGTGGAGTCGTAGGCCAGCAGCCGGGTCGACATCCTGTCGTAGACGCTAGCGTTCTCCCGGTTGTAGAGGCAATAACCTAGGGCGAAAGCCTCGCTGGTGACCTCGTCTCGCTCTGCCCAGCTTGGCAGGAGGGACGAGATCGAGACCTTGTTGGCATCGGGATCCCACTGCAGCAGTGGCTTGTTTTCCGCATCCAGGCACCTCATGCCGAGACCGAAGTTGCGATGACCTCGCGGCACCTCTTCGGACAGGGCCTGGCCGGAGGTCCCGGCGGCGGCACCCTCGCTCTCTGCGGCACCAGGGGCCTGAGGGTTCTCGGCAGGGGTCTCGGGACCGCCCCTGGAGGCGGCAATCTTGCTAACGGTCTGCAAGACCTCCTCAAAGGAGCGGCCTGCGGGGAGAGGTTGGGTGTGCGGCACCACAACAGCCTTGCCCTTCTCGGTATCCGTCGTCTTGGGCCTCTTAATTGATTGAGGCGCGGGGGCACCGGGCTTTCGCTTCACGGCACCGCTTGAAGAAGGAGGACCCAATTCTTTTCGGCAGGCTTGAGCTGCGGCTTTCGCAAGAGCCAGCGGGTCCTTAGGAGGTTGACTCCCTCCGGCGCGAGCCTCGTCGAAAGGCTGGCGTAGGGGGATCTCGCGCTCTCCTGCGAAAATAATGACAATAAGTCCCGACCTTGGAAAAGACAAGTAAAAGACAGATAAAGGCGAGACCCTACCTTCTCCCGGTAGTACAGGGGAGAGAGAATCGACGTCTCGCCGGAGGTAGAGGACGTCGAAGTCCTTGGTTCCGAAGAACTCAAGGAGGGCGCTCTCGCGCGAGCCCAAGGAGGGAGGCTTGTAGGCGGCATCCTCGTATTGGATGGGGGCAAGGGGTACGTTCCCGAAGTCGCCAGAAACGTAGATGAACCTCTCGCCCCAGTGATGATGCTTGTTAGCGAGACCGATCGTCTCCAGCAGTTGCCCGGAGAAGAACACCACGCCTCCTTTCACGCGAAAAGTAAATAGCTTGCGGAAGATCGACAAGCTAAACTCGATCCTCTCGGACCGCATATAACATATGAATGCCATAAGAATCGCCACTGAGTTAGGGTTCAGCTGCGCGGGAACCACCCCGTAATATCGGAGGGCCTGCCGCATCTCAGGACACAGCGGGAGGTGGAAGCCCACCTTGAAGTGTTCGATGGGGATGGCGAGCTCCCCCTCCCCCGGGGAGTTTACCTTGTCGTGATTACCCGGGTTCCGCGCGGTGAAGCCGGCGGGAACGTGTTGAGCCTTGATCAGGTTGAACTCATCCACGGAAAGGGTGCAGGAAGGGAAAAGATGCTTTTGGAAAGCTTCCGCGCAATTGGATCGTCCTTCACTTCCGCCCGGCATCACGAAAAAGTTTGAAGGCGAGATCTACGAGAAGAGGGCGAGAGCGAGAACGGCGCGAGAACGGAAGTAGAAGGCGGAGACGGGCGAGAGCTTTGGAGAAACCGCGAGAGAAACAGGAGAGGAGAGAGACTGAAATCGGAGAAATGAATGTGGTAGGTGAGCCTCCTATTTATAGAAAATCGTGGTAATGATGGCCGTTTTCAGAAAGGCGGCGGGGGTACAGCCGGCTCGTCCTAGGTCAGCGGCGCTTCGTTTTTCCCGCCCGAGTCTGACAGTGATCGATTGACTAAGTGACTAGCGCAAACGTTGCGAGATGTCATGCGACGGGCAAGATAGGCGGAAACAAGGTTACTCTCGCCACCCAAGGACCCAGGAAAATGACTCATACGCATACAAAAAAATTAAAATCGAGTTATTGCTCTCGCTCAGCGAGAACGGGATAAAATAATAAGAGATAAAGTGCAGAATCATTAGTTATAACTCCATGCAAGTAAAAAAGGGTACATCAGAGAGGGGAAGGCCTGGGGTACAGGAGGGGAGGTCTCGCGCTTCAGTATGGCTCCCAGCGCCATTTCCCTTGCTCCCACCGCCATTTTCCTCGGTCCCGCAGCTTGGTCCGGGGCGGCGCCTACGGGTTGAAGTAGGACGACAGGACGCTGCATCCCAGGTCAACCCGGCGGGACAGATCCCGGATGCGCTCGAGGCACCTCTCAGGTGAGGATCCAGCGGTAGCTCCCCCCGGCCGATCCATCTCGCCGATAAGGTAATCCCGCTCCAGGGTCTCTAGCCACTTCTCCACTGATAGGCGGATCTCTTGGGCCGCAAGGTCGCGGACCCGTTCTCACCGGATGAGCTTCGACAGAACGGCGGCGACCTTCTTCCCCCGTCTTTTCGCGCTCCCGGCACCCGTCAGCATCTCCTCCATCTCGTCAGACGAAGGGAAGGGAGAGCTCTCGCCATCTTCTCCCTCTCTTTCTTCTTCTTCTTCTTCTTCTTCTTCTTCTTAGGCAGAGAAGGCTCAGCAACCGACGATTGTCTCGCTAGCCATGGAGCAACCAGGGCACTGTTAGCCCTGGCTCGCGCCTGTGCCGCGTTAATGTGGTCCTGCAAATCCTGCGGAAGCGGTTTGTCGGCACGCTTGGAAGGCATAGCAAGAGGAGGCGAGAGCTCAGGGGGAGAATGACGACTTGAGGGAAGTATTATGGCCGTCTATCGACACACATATTTATAGGCACCGTACGGCCCAACGAAAGATTCCCTGATGTTGACACGTGCTCAGCGAATATTTTGGGTTGGACATGTCTTTTCGAGCACGGTGCTAGCTCAAAAAGAGCGGGGATTGTGTACAACCCCATATTCGCTGAGCCAGACAAGGAGGCACAATGATCACAGTTGGGTTAGCCGAAGTGTTCCCGCCCTAAGGAAGATCTCGCCCAAAGAAGGCGGGAACGATTGCGCCTGATCGTTGAACGAGGAACCGTAGGCCAAGATCGTCGAGCGCGGCCTGCGCGGAAGCGCTTGCGCCCGAGCCAAGCTCCTATCTCAAAGAGTTCTCGCCTACGCCGGGCGAGAACGTTCGCGCCATGCCCTGGGCAAAAGGGTCTCGGCACAGCTCTCGCCGAGTGGGGCCCAGGGCCTTAGGAAGAATGTCCTAATTGCCCTCAAGAGATATTACTTCAGTACCCTCAGAAAAACAGCGGGATTCGGCTATTGGCAGACCAACTAGGGGCTTTTCAGTAAATTCAGGACAGCAAAATGCTATAAATAGACCCATAAGGGCTCCTTAGAAAGCAAGCTATCATTGTCTCTTAAAATTTCAGTGCTTTATGAGGAGCTCCTAGCCCAGTTTTGGCTTTGGAGGGGAAGCTCTCAGAGATCTTCCGGGTGTGAGGTGGGACCTCCCTGCTGAGGCTATTGGGTCAGTCTTAGGTCCTTTGAATCCAGTCAAGGGTTGAGACTTGAGAGAAGTAGGTTTTGGTTGCACCCCTTTTTCTTCGAACTTCAGTTGAGGTCATATTTGGCTTCAACAGCGTCATCAAAGGCGTGTCGCACGAGCTCATAACCTTTATTAATGTTCTCTTATAGCTTGTGCGCCATTAGGGTTTGAAGAAATTTTGAATTTAGAGAAGAGAGATGTCGACACATAAGTTTGGTCCCGAAACTATGGTGAGTGTATCAACAAACAATGGTGAAGACCTATTTATACCTTTCTAAAATCGAAGGTGAAAAGGCGCATCAAAATACTTGAAATGGGTCGACACTGTTGAAAAGTGTCGACACTTACTTCTAATGTCTCGACAACTATGTGTCGACACAAATATAGTCGACAGAATATATGTGTCGACACTTATATATCTCAGCTCGATACTTAGTCGAGACTCTACTCGATGAATTCTGTGTAAATCCTAAGTGTCGACACCACCTTGGATGTGTCGACACCTACACTACATGTGTCGACACTAATTCTCTGAAGTGTCGACACTTACTGTCTAGATGTGTCGACACCATTTCTCTGAAGTGTCGACACCACTTCTATGTGTCGACACAGACAACTCTGTGTGTCGACACCATTTTACTTAGCCAATTTTAAACTATTCTAAGTTTATCATTCCTAATTCAATTTTAAACTTATTGAATTTGGTTTCATCTAGGGGCTTAGTAAACATATCAGCTAACTGATTATCTGTCTTAACATACTCTAGGGAAATGTCTCATTTTTCTACATGTTCTCTAAGAAAATGGTATTTAATTTCTATGTGCTTAGTCCTACTATGGGAGACAGGATTATTTGCAATAGAAATAGCACTTGTAGAATCACAAAATAAAGGTGTTCTACTGACTTGAATACCATAATCTTCTAGCTGATGTTGAATCCATAAGAGTTGTGCACAGCAACTTCCTGCAGCAACATATTCTGACTCAGCTGTGGAGATAGCCACACTGGTCTGCTTCTTGCTACTCCATGACACCAGCCTTCCACCTAGAAATTGACAGGTTCCTGTAGTACTCTTCCTATCTTCCTTGCAGCCTGCAAAATCTGCATCTGAATAACCTGTCAGTACAAAATCTCCATTCCTAGGGTACCAAAGGCCTAGATAAGGTGTGCCCTTAAGATATCTCAAAATCATTTTGACAGCTGTTAGATGAGATTCTTTAGGGCAAGCTTGGTAGCTAGCACATACACATGTAGCATACATGATATCTGGTCTACTAGCAGTCAAATACAGTAGGGAGCCAACTATCCCTCTATACAAAGTTTCAACTACAGGTTTCCCTGCATCATCTTTGCTTAGAGACATGCTTGACCCCATAGGAGTTTTCATGGTAGTGGATGATTCCATACCATACTTCCTTATCAACTCTAGGGTGAACTTAGACTGGCATATGGATAATCCATCTTCACTCTATCAAACTTGGAGACCTAAGAAAGACTTAAGTTCCCCCATACTGCTCATTTCAAATTGTCCTTGCATAAGTTTTGCAAACTTTCTGCAAAGACTACTTTCTGTAGACCCAAATATTATGTCATCTACATATATTTGGACTAAGATAATCTTCCCTCTGGATTCCCTAAGGAATAGAGTCTTGTCTATTTTCCCCCTTGAGAATTTGTTCTCAATGAGGAAACTAGACAGGGTTTCATACCAAGCCCTTGGGGCTTGTTTTAACCCATACAAAGCCTTCCTAAGTCTATAAACATAATCAGGTTTAATAGAATCAACAAAACCTGATGGATGCTCTACATATACTTCTTCCTTCAGATTTTCATTCAGAAAAGCTAACTTAACATCCATTTGATATACCTTAAATCCTTGATATGTTGCATAGGCAAGGAACATCCTGATTGCTTCCAGTCTTGCTACTGGAGCAAAGGTTTGATCAAAATCAATACCTTCTTCCTGCCTATATCCCTTTGCAACAAGTCTAGCTTTATTCTTTATGACGATTCCATTCTCATCCAACTTGTTCCTAAAGATCCACTTAGTTCCAATAATATTGTGGTCCTTGGGTTTAGGAACTAGCTCCCAGATCTTGCATCTTTTGAATTGATTCAGCTCCTCTTGCATGGACTCAATCCAATGAGGATCTAGGATTGCTTCTTCAAATTTCTTTGGCTCAACTTGGGATTAGAAGCTGGAGTAAAGAACTGTACTTTGATTCCTGCTCCTTGTTTGCACCCCTTGTCTGGGATCTCCAATTATTTGATTGGCTGGATGATCCTTTAAGTGCCTATTTGCTGGAGGCAGCTTGTCTTCAGGTTGCACACCTTCAGTCTCTTCATTTAGCTGCTCCTCTTCATCTTCTTCAGCATCAGGAGTATCTTGTACTCCCGCTGGACAGCAGCCACCATCTTCCACTTGCTGACTTGCAGAAGAACCTACTGTTAAGGTAAGCTTGTCCATTCTTTCAGTTACACATGTGGAGCTGCAAACACTTCTTGGTAATTCATTGTTAATGAGTTTAGCTTCATCAAACACTACATGAACAGACTCTTCTTCAACTTGAGTAATCTAGTTATAGACCCTATAAGCCTTACTATTATTACTGTACCCAACAAAGATCCCTTCTTGGGATTTGGCAGCAAACTTGGTTAGATAGGACTTACCATTATTAAGGATATAACACTTGCAACCAAATATCCTGAAATAGGATAAATTTGGTTTTCTGCCCTTCACAATCTCATAGGGGGTCTTCTTGTGGCTCTTGGTGATAGTAGCCCTATTGATCACATGATAAACAGTATTTACTGCCTCAGCCAAGAAATATTCTGGGAGAGAAGTGTCACTCAATAGGGTTCTACCAGGCTCTATCAAGGTTCTATTCTTCCTTTCAGCAATACCATTTTGGTGAGGTGTTCTTGGTGAAGAAAATTCCTGAAAAATCCCAAACTCTTCACACAGTTTTGTCAAACTTTCAGACTGAAATTCAGTGTCATGGTCACTTCTGATTTTGACCACTATACTGTCCAATTCATTCTGAATTTGTTTAACAAAACTATATAAGATACTTGGGATTTCAGATTTTTGTCTAAGGAAGAACACCCAGGAAAACCTTGAATAGTCATCTACAACCACAAATGTGTAGACCTTCCTACCTAGGCTGTGAACTGGCATAGGACCAAAAAGATCCATATGCAAGAGGTATAGACACCTCATAGAATCCTTGTTCTCAAGGGCATGAAAGGTGGATTTGGTCTGCTTGCCTTTTTGACAAGCTGAGCATATCCCATCCTTTATACACTTAACCAGAGGACCATTCCTCACTAACTCTTTGCTAAAGAGTTAGCCAATTGTCTTATAGTTAAGATGAGCCAGCCTCTTGTGCCATTTAACATAATGTGAGACTTTCTCATCAGCTACAAGATAAATAGGAGAAACATTGTTCTCACATACAAAGTCAAGACAATAGACATTTCTCTTCCTATATCCTGTCAGAATGATCTTTTGATCACTTGACCTTTTGATATGACAACCATCCTTGACAAATGAGATGTCATATCCTAAATCACTCAGCTGACTTATGCTAATGAGGTTATGTTTCAAACCATTTACATAAGCCACTTGAGTAATTGTAATTTGGTTACTAGAAATGTTACCAAGGCCTTTGATGATTCCTTTTTCTGAACCACCAAACGTAACTTTAGGGCCATCCTTGATAGGTGTATAGTCCTTCAGCAAACCCCTAGTTCCAGTCATGTGCCTGGAACATCCACTGTCCAAGTACCATATAGGGGCATGGCCACTTAGACTCACCTGCAAAACAGATTACTTAACCTTAGAACCCAAATACTTTTTGGGTCCTTGGTGCAGGCTAGTTTGACTTTTAACAAAACTGCCTGTAGCTCTTCTAGCAGGTAGTTTTCTACTCTTCTTGACACTTGAATTGTGCCAACAATCTATGGCAAAGTGGCCTATCTTGCCACAACACCAGCACTCAAACCTATTGTACCTTTGTTTATTTACAACCCTGGCTGGATTTTCTACTGCAGCCTTCTTATTTAGTGCTGGGGCTTTGCCCATAGATTTGGACCTAGCTGTCCTGGCAGGTTTTGTAAACCCCAATCCAGTCTTACCCTTTTGAGGTACAAACTCATCTATCAAAGGTAAAATAGATTTTGGTTTAGAAAAACTTGCTACAATTTCTCTCTCCTTCTGAAGTCTAACCTCCAGATTTCTAATTTGATCATTCTTAAATGTAATAGTACCCATCTGAATAACAGTAATGTTCTTCAGCCTGGCTATTTCATTCAGTTTCTGATCAAGCAACTTGTCTGAATCAGCAGCAGCCAATTTAAGACTAGCAATCTCCTTTGCCTGAGTTTTGGCCAAGGATTTGCTTCTCTTCAAGGCCTGCAATAAGTCCCTATATTCATCAATTAACTGATGAATATCTCCTTCAGATTCAGACCCACCCACATCACTTGATGCAGATGTATCTGATTCTGACTCAGTACTAGAAATTGAACTAGAAGAACAACTTTGTACCTTACTTGGTCCAGGCTGATCCTGGATTTTATCTCCTTCAGATAAGGCCATCAGCCATTTGCACTGATTGTCCTCATGCTCATAAATTGAACTCATTAACTGCATGAACTCATCTTCCTCCTCTTCAACAAACAATCTAATATAGGCTTCAGCTTCCGAGTCTGTTTCTGAAGATGACTGATCAGTCAGACTCTTATCTTTCTTAGCAACACAGGACCTTTGCTTTCTGCCCTTAAGCTGAGTCTTCTTCTTGTAAGTTGACTCCTTCCTCTTTTCAGGACAGTCAGCCACTACATGTCCCTGTCTATTGTAGCAATAGCACATAATTTTTGAATATGTAGCTTTGCTTGGCTTGGATCTGCTTCTGTCATTCCTTGATGACTTTCTTTTCTGATAATAGTCATCTTTTGGCTTAGAAGTGGAAGGCTTAGACCTCCACTGCTTCTTCTTCAGAAACTTTTGAAAATGCCTAGTGAAAGCTGCAAAGTCTTCATCACTTTCACTGCTATCTGAATTCTTGCTTTCTGAATTATCTGTCACAGCCTCAGCAACTAATTGAGGTGGAGATGGAGACTTGCTTCTATACTTCCTGGTGGCTTCAGTCTTGAAGGCCACAGATCTTTCCTTGTGCTCCACTCTAGTAGTCTTCTCTTCCTCCTTTCTAGCCAATAACTGCATCTCATAAGATAACAGTTTTCCAAACAAAGTTGGAGGAGGTATGTCATCTAGTTTGGCCACTTCCCTAATGGCACAAATCTTGGTGTCCCATTCCTTAGTCAGGGATCTTAAGAACTTGTCATTCAGCTCATAGATGCTAAATTCTCTTCCATAAGACATCAATTCATTGACTATCCTATAGAACTTCTTGTAGCATTCAATAATGCTATCAGACTTTCCTTGTCTGAAGCTTTCATATTCCTGATTTAACAAGGACTTCTTGTCTCGTCTTACTTCTTCAGACCCTTCCATATAGACTACCAAAGTATCCCACATTTCCTTTGAAGTCTTGCAATGAATTAAATTCTGAAAGGTAGAATCATCAATGACACTCACTATGATGTTCTGAGCCCTCTTATCCATAGTAGCCAAGATTATTTCATCCTTGGTCATTTCTGAATAATCCTTGGGAGTTTTCTGATTTGCATCCAGAATAGAAACCTTCATTGGCACATATGGCCCTTCTTTGACTGTAATGTATATTCTTGGGTCAGATGCTTCCATAAAGAGTCTAACCCTCTCTTTCCATATGCCAAAAATCTCTTTTCTACAGATTGGCAATTTCATGGACCCTAGCTCTTTGTGATTCTCACTAGAACCTATTTTCTTGATTCTTGTTTATTCTGTTTCTGCCTACAGGATCTTACTCAGACTGTTATGTCCTTTTTGAGTAACCTGGCTCTGATACCACTTGAAAGAAATAGTGCCTAATCACCTAGAGGGGGGGGGGGTGAATATGTGAACTTTATCTTTTTAAATTTAAGGCAGAAATACTGTACAGTAAATGCAATTCTACAATTATCACAACACGGCAATCATACAATCAAACATACACAGAGTGCACACAGGATTTATAGTGGTTCCCCAAGGTCTGGGTACATCCATTTTCCCCTTTCGCCTATCTAGTAGTGTACTAGATTCGGCCTAACTTCAGCACTTCTCCTCAGATCCTCAGATCTTACAGCTTATAACCCCAAACAGTTTCCTACAACTCAGAGTGTCCCCACTCCTACAACTCAGGCACAAAGCCCTACCACTCAGTCTTCAACAAGACCTACACTCAGAGAGCAAAGTCTCCTACAACTCAGGAACAAGGCCCTACCTCAGTCTTTAACAAGACCTACACACAGAGCACACAGTCTCCTACACTCAGCCTTTATAAAATAGTCTTACAGCTCAGATCTATACAAGATCCTACCGATATTTTAATTATACAAAGTAATTTAATCACAACTCTGAAAGAGAGAGATGAGTTGACTGGATTCTTGAAGTGTTCTTGGAAGAACTTGGCAGAGATCAACCTCCCTTGGCTTTCTTCAAAGCTTCTTGAATTAGAACACAGTAGGGTTGAATCTCTTGTGAAGATGATCTTCAATCAACTTCTGTCTTGAGATTCAGATCTCAATCTGAATCTTACTTAGCAGCCCGGTTTAGCAACTGCTCTTCTTAGAAGGAGCTCTCTCTCTCCTACTTCTTAGATCTTCTGTTAAAGGTCTTCTTCTTTTGTGTTATTAGATACCTTGATTGATTGTTGTCAATCTGTAATCTCCTTCTCTGTGGAAGGAGAAAGGTCTTTAAATAGTCTTCCTCCAAGGTAACCGGCTGATCCAGTTTCTAACAACCTTCTGACGGCTCTGACAGCTGCAGTTGACCGGTTGAAATAGCAGCTGTCAAGTCATCCAGTCACTTCTTGAAATCACTGTCACTGTCTGAAAGTGTCGAGACAGATAGTCATTATGTGTCGACACAAATAGACTAAGTGTCGACACAAGTAGACTAAGTGTCGACACTAGCCTTGATGGTGTCGACACAACTCCTTGTGTTGTTGTAACAGCTTCTCGACACTGCTTCTTCAGAATATATCGACACTGATTCTGTGTGTCGACATAAGCCTTCTGTTGAATGTGTCGACACTGATTCTGTGTGTCGACACAAGTACTTCTTCTTTAATACTTAGTTGAATTCTGCTGTGTGTCAACACAACTCCTTTGTGTCGACACATCTTCTTGTGTTGAAACTTGCTGAGTGTCGACACATCTCCTTTGTGTCGACACATGCCTTCATGTGTTGAAACTTGCTGAGTGTCGACACATCTCCTTTGTGTCGACACATGTACTTTAACTTTGTTGAAGTTTGTTGAGCGTCGACACAGCCTCCTAGTGTCGACACATTTGATGTCGACAAAGTTTCTCTGGGTGTCGACACTGTCTCTAAGTGTCGACACATTTGATGTCGGCAATTATTCACAGTGTGTCGACACAGCCTGTATGTGTCGACACTTTTCTTCTGGTGTCGACTCTGTCATTCCTGGTGTCGACACAATTACTCCAAGTGTTGACACAGCTTCTCTAGGTGTCGACACAAGCCTTCATAAGTGTCGACACTTCTCCTCTAGGTATCGACACATGGACTTAGAAACATTTCTGCATTTTCTGTAATTACTTAACCTGCACATATAAACTCAAAGCACATCAAATACACCTTGATGTATATCATTGAGTAGGGTGAGACTTCTTCAAATCAGGTACATATATTCCAATGTACCCAACAAAGCTGTATCTATATACTCGAGTAGTTTATCTTCTCTCGAGTTGTCCAGTTTCACTACTCGTGTAACCTAGTTTCTTCTCCCAAAAATTTTTCTAAGTCTTTGACTCGAGTATTCCTTCTACCTCTCGAGTAGTTAATTTCTATTCTCTCGAGTAGTATTTCTTGTACTCGAGTAGTTCAACTCCACATCTCGAGTAACTATATTAGCACTCGAGTAAATCTCTTTGTACTCGAGTAGCTGCTCATCATTTCTGGATTTTCTCTATGTCTTCTACCCGAGTTGTCCTCTTTTATTCACTCGTGTAATCTTATATAGTACTCGAGTAGGTAAACATTCACTCGAGTATTTCAGTCATCCTTTTCATAAAAATCGTTAAGTCTAGATTTGACAGAAATTTCAAAAGCCTTGATGTGATTGGTCCACATGTACATCATTAAGATTAATTATGACCGTTAGGGAAGATCTTATATAATGTCTTATCAAAACCTACAAACCCTAACAAGTGTTGTCAAGTTTTATGATAAGTATTTTTCTGAATCTCATTCTCTCTCTAAAAACGAAAGCCAGCGCCCCCGCCCACCTTCATCGCGCATATTCGACTAGGGTTTTCGATCCAGAAGATATAGCTCAAGAAGATTCACAGATCGAGATTGTCTTTCAATCCTTCATCATCTATCTGATCGTGTGAAGCCAAGAAATTTCAGATCTAGCTTTTGCCGATATTCTTCTTCAACATCTCTGATACAACAGCAAAGATCAAAGAAGAAGATTCAGGCCGACTGTTTCCAGATCTGAGAAAGTTTTACTGTTTATATTTTCATACACTTTCAATTTCATTCTTGTTGGAGAATTTTCTCCGAGTGTAGGAGCCTTTCTTTGTCTCCGAGTTGTAGAAAGTTTTATCTTCCGAGTGTAGATCCGTGTTGTGGATCGAGATTGTAGGAACTTTGTTCCGAGGGATAGTATTCGTTTTCAATCCGAGATAGTGGAGTAGCCGAGTCTAGTTCTTTGCTAGATCGGTGAGGGAAAGTGGATGTACCCAAAGTTGGGGAACCACTATAAATCTTTTATCATCTGTGATTGCTTGGTTGATAATTGTGTGCATAGACCTATAAATTTTTATTCCGCAAAAAGAAGCACAACTCACCTATTCACCCCCCTCAAGGTGATTTAGGTAGACAACTGAACACTTTCACTGGAGGATATTCAACTCCCGCGTATTAACATATTTAAGATTCTTGTGATCCAAAAATATTTTGCAGTGCACACCATAAAGATAATGTCGCCAAATCATCTAAGCGAACACCACTGCTCCCATCTCTAAGTCATTCACAGGGTAGTTCTGCTCGTGCTTCTTCAGCTGGCGGGAGGCATATGCTATCACATGTCCATACTGCATCAGTACATCGCCCATCCCCTGAAACGACACATCAATGTACACCTTGATGACCTCCTTCCCATATAGAAGAGAGAGGATAAGGGCAGACGTAAGCCGACCGTTCAACACCTTGAAGGCTGCCTCACACTACGTCGTCCAAATGAACAGAGTGTCCTTCGTCAAATAATTGAGTGGGAGGAATATCTGAGAGAATCCTTGCACAAACTTCTGATAGTACCCGGCTGATCTTACAAAACTTCAGACATTCATGGTCGTCTTCAACTGAGTCCAGTCTCGTACTGCTTGAATCTCCGTAGGATCCACTGCCAGTGGATGAGTCCGATTTATATAGGGTTTTTAGGACTCATCTGGTCTTATTTTATTGTATGTGCACTACTTTTTCAATTGGAAAAGTTATATTTTTTTTAGGGCTTCACTTCACCAATAGTGCTTTGTTCTGGCCCAAGGGTGTGCAATTGCAAATTCTATTTTTGGTTGTTTTCCTGTAGCTTCTTGTTTTTGCATTCTGTGGTTAATCGTGCGATTTGTTCACGCACTGGCAGAAGCACCCGTGTGCGAGTGAAACGCACGGTTCCACCTGCTTTTCTTGTTTTCTTGCTCTTTGTGTTTACCCACGCGATTTCCTTCACGCACGGGCGGAATTGCCCGTGCGTGAGTAAAACGCACGGGTCAACGCTTCTTCTTCCTCGATAATTATCTGTGCGCGAATATCACACGGTTGATGCACGGTCGTGCGAGAGACCGTGCATGACCAATTTTCTGATCTTTTTCTATTTAAGAGCAGATTTTCCAGGTTTTTAGGGAGACTTCTACTACACCAGCTCCTCCGCATTTTTCTGGAGAAATATGTCGTTCCACAAAGGGGAGATGATCCGGGCAAGTATTCAACGCTAAATTCAAGCCAGAGCTTCCTCTCGGCCTCCTCCTTTATCCAAGAGCTTCAAAAGGGTATTTTATCTAGCTTTCTCCACAAAGCTTGAGAAGTTGTGCCATCCTCCACCGGCTCGTGACACGAAGAAGACGGGTCCATTGGGACTGAGTGACAACCTCCTCTACCCTGGACGCAGTTGAGGACAGAGCTAGGACATGGATTGACAACCCGGCGAATCCTTCCGTGTATCCTCCGCAAGACTTCGATTCCGGTCGATTTCACACACGTTTCTTCTCTTGTTGTTGATAGTATAGTTGATCTCTTATATTTGATGAAGTTTGCTTATTGTAATATACATTTATGTGTAATCATATCTATGTGATTGTATGTTTTTGTTATTTGCTTGAGGTGCGCCCTTATTTTCCATCCCCCATCCATCAGTTCTTGTCATTCTAGCAATTGCTAGAAGCGTGTGCAGCGAAGAGGTGGTTACGACCCTCAAATCCTGGTTCTTACGCTTGCCTACTCGTCCATTCGCCCAACGATTCGGTGCATAGTGGCCCGTGTAGTCTTCCATCTCGCCCGGAGAAGCATCGCATAGCGGCGTTGCATAATAGTAGTCGATAGTGTTTTATTTTCCTTTTCCGCAACATACCAAAACCCCCCTTTGTTAACTCCAACCAAAGGCCTTCAATCTCAAGTCCGCCTCGATATTAACTCCCCCCTTACTGTGTTTCTTGAAGAGATCGATACTTGGGAAAGCCACCCATTTTATATTACTTGTGCGACCGGTATACTTTCCGTTCAACGCATCACGTTTTTGGTGCCGTTGCCGGGGAACACAGTCGTGTGAGTTTCTGGAGAGGGAGATAGTAGATCGAAGCCCTTTTCCATTTATACATTGCATGTTTAATTTTTGCTTTAATTGCTAGAATTTTTATTTTGCTAATTTCTCTTTGCCATTTTCTGATTTTTGTTTTAGATAGCAGATCCGTGTTATTCTTTGTTTTGGTTGTGTAGCACCCTTTTGTAAATTTTCTTGTTCGTGATGTATTTTGTAGCCGAGTGCCATCTTTATGATGCTTTGCGCTGATGCATCGATGTCATGGATGATTTGAAAGCCGAGCATTGTAATAGATGTTTGCTATGTCAAGGTGTAGGCCACATGGTGAAGGATTGCCCTCGCTTGTGCGAGCTTTCTACCTCTGAGGGCATGTGTGCAACAACTTCCCGTTCGTAGGAGACTGTGGTGGATATGCCTACCAGGGTGTTGCCTGGACCATACACTGACATCACACACCTTGCTCGCTCTTTACCCGTTGAGATTACGGAAGAATCTCTCGCTGCATACAGATCCTTCATGGGTCCCTCGCTCCCTTTTTACGAGCTTCCATTGAGTGATGACGATCACTCTTGTGGTAGCCAGCAAAAAGAGGATCAGTAATTCATGGGCGCTCATGTATGGGATGCAGAGATTATTCCGGTCGATGGGGCGGCGTCTGCGACTGAGTTTGTGATGGTGCCTGCTCATTCTATGCATGATTTTGAGAGCCGTTCCGCACCTCCGCAATTTTTAATTGAATTTACTACTCCTTTTTCTTGTGAGTCGGCTGATGATGCTGTAGTTTTGGATGATTCGGTGCCTGATGTTGCGCAAAAGTGGGATGAGAATTCTTCTATCTCCGATGGAGAAGGTGTATCTTCAAAGCACTTCTACGCACCCAGGTGGGATGAGGAATATCCTCTTCCCGATGCAGAGGTTTGCACTTCCTTATTGGATGAGGCCGTTCACCTTACCACCGTGGACTTCGAGTTCTCGGATTGCCCATGATACAACTCGTATGATACCGACGAGGATCGCTGCTTAGATCTTGCTGGGAGTGAGACCGGGACCACTCCACCTATTTCTGATTATTTTAGTTCTTCTTCTCCATTATTTCTTGATCCCCCTTCTTTATCTGAGCCTGGGCGGGTTGAGTCTTCGCAGGTGCTTCAGGAGGACTTGGAGCTTTCAGCTCGAGTCATGGATAATAGCATCCTCTTTCACGAGGAGGTTGATTCCTCCTCTGTTGAGGAAGCTCCATTTATTGCTCTCTCCTCCTGGCATCTCCCTGTAGTGGACGATACCTTGTTGGGCAAGGATTTTTTGTGTGATAAGATGAGGAAGGACCAGCACTCCTTCTCTTCTTATTTCTTATTGTCTCTACCTATGTTGGGCAGGTATTCTTATGTAGGTAGAGGGGTAACTGCTCTATCTCCGTATAGGTACTCGTTACCGCAATGCATAATAGGACAATTACCTGTGCACAATTTATTTCATTGGCCCATTAGCTAAAACCTTTTCCTTGGCCGAATAAGTCATGCTGGGATGATAATAAACCCAGTACTTATCTTTTATTTCATGCATTGTTATTTTTTATGTCTATCTTAGTTTAGTATTTCTTTGTATTGTGTATATTTTTCTTTTGTTTTTGCGGAGCTCACCGCTGCAGGTATTCATGGCATAGTCGTATTGGCGGGGTTGTGATTCTTCGCATGGCGGAGCTGCTTCTGTGTTTCATGCGTCTTCTGGTATGCTCACTGTCTGAGCATTGGGTAACCTCTTCCCTTGTCTCTATTTGATTTAAATTTCCATATCATTTACTGTGTAGCTTAGTTTAAGTCTGGGGGAGAGTCAGTATGTGTTACCTTTTGCACACGCATATTTCATGTGCATACTAGAAGCTTTTATTATTATTTTTTGATTAGTTCATCGCATCGCACATCACTGCACCCACATGAGTGCGTGCTTAGCTTTTTGCATGCTGCGGGTTAAACTCGTTTCTTTTGTATGATTTGGGAAAATTATTGTGCTGGCATAGGATTGTGAGACGGAGTAAAATGTTGACCTTGCTGTGCTCCTAGTAAAGTGCAATCGTCTTGTGTAGAAATTGTGTAGATTAAATTTTTCTATATGCTTATAGTTTTATATTTTTCTATTTGCGTAAAGTCTTTTTATTCTACTCAAAAATTGGTGAATCCGGTGTGAATCGAACGGTAGCTTGGGGATGTGTTTAGACACCTGTTAGTTTTGTATTGCTCGAGTCGGGAAGATGGATAGTCTTTCGCGCTGGCTAAGAACTTGCCCCAAGCTATTCTTGAAGCATGGGTATAGATTAGTCATGCATGAGTGTGATGTAGGCCATCATTTTGGCCCGGTTGAGCTTTGTACCGTTCCTAACGTCATATCCTTGTTAGCCTCATTGTGCCTACACTTCTTTTGATTCAGCTCCACCAGTATTTCTCTAAAGCCTCATAGCCTATCCTAGTCACACACCCAAGTCGAGCTTTATTGTTTTACATTTTCATGTTGGGGTGTTGATGTGGTGATATTCTTTGTGAATTTGTGGATGTGCTCCAAAGTTTATTTGCTGAAATTGTTAAAAGAGAAGTGATTTGAAAAAGATGATTTAAAAAAAACATGTAAAAAAAGAAGAAAATTGGAAGGAAAAAGTGCAATTGAAAATTTCATTTGAGATGAGAATGTTTATGGAGTAGGCAGTGTACACGCCCATATGTTAAAAATTAAGTCTGGGGGTATGGTGTACCCGCGTGTATTTTGGTTAGCAGATAGATTCATTTTATGCTATCTCGTTTGGGTTTGGTGCGTAGCCATTCTTATTTTATCTTTGTTTACCACACCGTAACCCAAGCCACATCTCTTCACCTAAAGTCCTACTGATTCATGCGTGAACCAAACCAGTGTCGTGGAGAGAGTGCGATAGGGCAAGCGTATGGTCACCGACATTGGTGGATTCCATTGGAAGTTCCACCGGCTTTTCTTATTTTTCAACGCTCTGTGTTTACCCGTGCGATTTCCTTCACGCACGGGCGGAATCGCCCGTGCATGAGTAAAACGCACGAGTCAACGCTTCTTGTTCCTCGATCATTATCTACGCGTGAATATCGCACGGTTGATGCACGGTCGTGCGACAGACCGTGCGTGACCAATTTTCTGATCTTTTTCTATTTAAGCACAGATTTTCCAGGTTTTTAGGGAGACTTCTACTATGACAACTCCTCCGCATTTTTAGGGCGAAATCTGTCGTTCCACCAAGGGGAGAAGTTTCAGGCAAGTATTCAACGCTAAATTCAAGCCGGAGCTTCCTCTCGGCCTCCTCCTTCATCCAAGAGCTTCAAAAGGGGATTTTATCGAGCTTTCTCCACCAAGCTTGAGAAGTTGTGCCATCCTACATCGGCTCGTGACACGAAGAAGATGGGTCCATTGGGAATCAATGACATCGTCCTCTACCCCGGACGCAGTTGAGGACCGAGCTAGGATGTGGATTGACAACCCGGCGAATCCTTTCGTGTATCCTCCACAAGACTTCGGATCATGTCGATTTCGCACACTTTTCTTTTCTTGTTGTTGATATTATAGTTGATCTCTTATATTTGATGAAGTATGCTTATTGTAATATACGTTTATGTGTAATCATGTCTATGTGATTGTATGTTTTCGTTATTTGCTTGAGGTGCGCCCCTATTTTCCATCCCCCATCCATCCGTTCTTTACGTTCTAGTAATTTCTTGAAGCGTGCGCAGCGAAGAGGTGCTTACGACCCTCAAATCTTGGTTCTTATGCTTGCCTACTAGTCCATTCGCCCAGCGATTCAGTGCATAGAGGCCCGTGTAGTCTTCCATCCCGCCTGGTGAAGCATCGCATATCGGCATTGCATAGCAGTAGTCGATAGTGTTTTATTTTCCTTTTCCTCAACATACCAAAAACCCCCTTTGTTAACTCCGACCAAAGGACTTCAATCTCAAGTCCTCCTCGATATTAACTCCCCCCTTACTGTGTTCCTTGAAGAGATCGATACTTGGGAAAGCCACCCATTTTATATTACTTGTGCGACCGGTACACTTGCCGTTCAGTGCATCAGAAGTCCCGCTCCACTGACAATGTGGCCTAATAAGGCTACCTCCGTCAGCCAAAACTGGCACTTGCTGAACTTGGTATACTACCGATGATCCCTGAGCTTCTCCAGAGTCAAGGCCAGATGTTGTGTGAAAGTCCACCTAGTGTCAACTACCTTCACCTATGGGGGGGGGGGGGAATAGGTGACGTGCAGCGTTTTTGCGGAATTAAAATTGTACCTGCACAAATAAACAAACCAGCACAGCAAGGAAGGTACACAAGCTATTTATAGTGGTTCCCCGAGTTGGGTACATCCACTTTCCCTCTTCGACCTATCTCCCAACAAGGGACGACTCAGTCACTTCACCAACAGGATTGAAATCCAATCCTTGCACTATCAGAAGGAACCCTTCCACACGTAGGAGACAACACTCCCACAACACGGGTTGCACCCAACCCTTACAACTCGGAACCAACGTTCCTTTACAACAAAAATAAACTAGAATGTACAAGAACTACTTTCGGAGACTAAGGTGTCCCTCTTCGTTTGATGACGTGTTCTAGAAGTCACGAAGAGTTCACAACCCTAGATCTCACTTGGAGAGAATCTCCCCGACACCGGCGGCGGCAAGAAGAGCGGGGGCTTGGTTCTTGGAATAGGCGGCGACAACGGTGTGCGGCTGCTGTTCGTTGGAGATTCAAACTTCGTAGCGAAGCTAGCTAGGTCTACCAACGGTCACACTAGGATCGATCATCTCGATCGATTCGGACGGGAAAGGGTTTCCCGATCAACAAATCAAGAGACAAAGGATCTCTGGTTAGACGCGTGAGACACTAAGCTTGGCTAAGCTTCTGTCGCCGGAAGATCTGGAAGAGATCACGATCAAGGTCGGCGAACAACTTGCACGAGAGGCGACGGCGACGGAGCAGATATCGCAATCTAGGTCACGGTCGGCGGCTCGTGTATTTCTTTTCTGTGTGTTACTACTGTTCAAAATACGCGTATATTTATACGGTGGAAATACTCCATTATAACCGTTATGGGTCCCACCTGACGAAACCCTAACCCCGGTTCAAAACAGTGCCAGCGGCAGAATCCGGTCCAGCGATTTCCAGGAAATTGCCCAAGGCAAAATCGACGAGAATCAAGGTTGATTCTCGCCGATTCGGCGAGAATCAGAGGTGATTCTCGTCGAATCGTCGAGAATCAAAGGTGACTCTCGATGATGTAGACTTGTTTGCACGCTCTGAGAAAGCTGGAAAGAGACGGCGAGAATCAGCCAGTGATTCTCGACGATTCGGCGAGAATCACTAGTGACTCTCGCCGAGTCGGCGAGAATCACTTGGTGATTCTCGTCGATTATGACTTTGCGCCAAAATCGCATGCTTTGATGTAGCCGGATAGAGACGGCGAGAATCAGCCGGTGATTCTCGACGATTCGGCGAGAATCACTAGTGATTCTCGCCGAATCGGCGAGAATCACTTGGTGATTCTCGTCGATTCACACTTAGACGATTTTTCGTCTTTCCACCCATGAGCTGCTCTTTGACCCATCCTTGCTCCTTGTCTGCTCTTGCATGATCACAGCCCTGTACTTGAAAATAAGTACCCTCCAATAGAGAGAGTGCACGTAGGCCAACACACTGATCTGCTCAACAAGGGATTACGTCGTGCAGACCCGTGTATATTGACCTACTGCACCCTGACATTGGTGTGCATTTAGCGTGGAATAACTGCAAGCACAACTTGAAATATTTTGTCAAATACATTGTCTATTTACCATAGCTTGTTCAGGGGCTTCTTCAAATCAGGTACGTTGTGGATACAATACCCAACAATCTCCCCCTATTTGAAGAAGCCTAAACCCTACAAGCTAAGGTGAATAAAGCGTATGGAAATGAAAATCATAACCTTGAAATTGAGTTGAGAGAGATAATACCAATTGCGTAGAGATAATACCAATTGCGTGAGAGCAAACTTGGAGCCACCTTAGCCTTAGCCGAGAGGGTAATCTCCCCCTTTTCGGCTTCTGCAAATCTGAGTTTGTTGCATTGGACCCCTTGCTCCCCCTCAGTACTTGCACCGGTGCTCACATGAGTTCCTGGCAGAGGCTCCCCCTAGATGCACGAGCCTGGAGCTTCTGTAGTCTTCATTCCTCATAGTCTAGCATCCCCAATTCAGTTTTGAACAGACTGAACTTGGCTTCGTCTAAGGGCTTTGTGAAAATATCCGCAATCTGCTTGTCCGTGGGGACATAGTAGAGAGAGATGTCCTTGTTCTCCACGTTCTCCCGAATGAAGTGGTAGCGCACTTCAATATGCTTCGTTCTGCTGTGCGATACCGGATTGTTGGCAATAACAATTGCACTGGAGGAGTCGCAGTACATTGGTACTTCCTTGAACTGAAGGTCGTAGTCGGCTAACTGGTTTCTGATCCATAGGAGTTGTGCGCAACATCTGCCTGCCGAGATGTACTCAGACTCTGCTGTGGAGGTAGCTACACAATTCTGCTTCTTGCTGTTCCATGAGATAAGCCTTCTTCCGAGGAATTGACACGTCCCGGAAGTGCTTTTCCTGTCATCCCTACTCCCTGCAAAATCAGCATCTGAAAAACCTATTAGCTCGACATCATTGTTTCTCGGGTACCACAAGCCAAGACTGGGAGTACCTTTAAGGTATCTTAGAATTCGCTTTGCAGCGACATAGTGAGATTCCTTAGTGTTCACCTGATATCTGGCACAGACACATGTGGAGAACATGATATCCGGTCTACTAGCAGTAAGGTAGAGCAGGGATCCAATGATTCTTCTGTATTTGGTTTCATCGAAAGGTTTACCTTTCTCATCCTTATCCAGAGACATAGTGGATCCCATTGGAGTCCTCATAGAGGTTGCACTCTCCATACCGAATTTCTTGAGGAGTTCATTTGTGAACTTTGTCTGAGAGATGAAGATTCCATCCTCAGACTGTTTCACTTGAAGTCCCAAGAAATACTTTAGCTCTCCCATACTGCTCATTTTAAACTTTCCTTGCATAAGTTTGGAAAACTTTTTGCAAAGATTGTTGTCCGTTGAGCTGAATATTATGTCATCGACATAGATTTGCACCAGCAAAATCTTGCCTTTGACTTCCCTAAGAAACAATGTCTTATCTATTTTACCTCTAGAGAACTTGTTCTCAAGAAGAAAACTATATAAAGTCTCATACCAAGCTCGTGGAGCTTGTTTTAAACCATATAAAGCTTTATTAAGAAAATATACATGATTGGGATAAGTAGAATTGACAAAACCTGGGGGTTGAGCGACGTATACTTCCTCTTTCAGGTCTCCGTTCAAGAATGCTGATTTCACATCCATTTGATAGACTGTGAATCCTTTGTGCGAAGCATACGCCAGGAACAATCTGATTGCCTCGAGCTTTGCTACTGGTGCGAAGGTCTGGTCGAAGTCAATCCCCTCCTCCTGTCTGTAACCTTGAGCCACCAGCCTTGCCTTGTTCTTTATGATGACACCATGTTCATCCAGTTTGTTTCTGAAGATCCACTTGGTGCCAATCACGTTCTGCTTGTGAGGTCTGGGAACCAACGTCCAAACGTTGCATCGTTCGAATTGATGTAGTTCATCTTGCATGGCCAAAATCCATGCCGCATCTTTGTTCGCCTCGTCGAACTTCTTTGGCTCAACCTGTGACAGGAAGCTAAGATGCAAAATCTCGTTAATGGTACCTCTTCGAGTTCTGACACCGTCACGAGGATCTCCGATGATCTGATCTCTAGGATGATCCCTCACGTGCCGGAGCTCTAGAAATCTGGCGTCTGGAGCTTCGACAACTTCTTGGGCTTCTCCTTCTTCTAAGAGATTTGTTCCATTTTGATCTTCAACATTCCCAGTTGACGTTGAGGTGGAAACTTTGACGTACTTAGGAGTTTCATCTTTAGCAGTCTCATCGAGACTCAGCTGTTCAAGTCGTGCACCTGCATCTTCAAGAATACCACTGGAAGAATTGCTGTTAAGCAAACTTCCTTCATCAAATACAACATTAATTGATTCTTCTACCACTAGGGTTTTCTTATTGAAGATCCTATATGCCCGACTGTGGGAACTATAGCCCATGAATATGCCTTCGAAGCATTTTTCACCAAATTTAGTACGCGGGTACTTCCCATTATTCAGTACATAGCATCTGCAACCAAAAATCCTCAAGTAGGACATGGTTGGTTTCCTGCCTCTCAGTAGATCATAAGGCGTCTTACGATGATGCTTGTTGATCAATGCTCGGTTTTGTACATAACAAGCTGTATTGACAGCCTCTGCCCAGAAGTATTCTGGGAGAGAAGCGTCTTTCAACATTGTCGTGCAGGCTTCAATGAGAGTTCTATTTCTCCTCTCCGCAACTCTATTTTGCTGAGGAGTGCGCGGGGAGGAAAACTCATGAAAGATACCTTGTTCTTCACAAAACTCTATCATAGCACCAGATTCGAATTCTGTTCCATGGTCACTTCTGATTTTGACCACTGAGCAGTTAAATTCGTTCTGAACCTGCTTGACAAAATTAGTGAAGATGTCAAATGTATCCGACTTTCGTTTTAAGAAGAACACCCATGTAAACCGAGAATGATCATCAATTATCACTAGCGTATAGGACTTGCCTCCTAAGCTATTAACTTGCATTGGACGAAACAAGTCCATATGAAGAAGATAAAGACATCCGGAAGAGTCTTTGTCTGCAATGCTCTTAAAGGTATCCCGAGTCTGTTTGCCCATCTGGCATGCAGGACAGGGGCTATCTTTGATGCACTTGATAACGGGAGCATCCCTTACTAAGTTTTTAGAAAATAGCATACTAATTGTTTTGAAATTAATATGTGCCAATCTCTTGTGCCATTGTTCACAAAGAGATGCACTACCTGTTGCCATAAGGCATACGGGGGTAGATGAATCTAAACTGAGAAAATTTAAGCAGAAGATATTCCTGCTCCTAATGCCTGTTAATACCGTCTCAGAAGAGGCACATGATATTATCAGACATTTATCCTTGCAGAACTTAACGTCATAACCCTTGTCACATAACTGACTTACACTGATCAGGTTGTGGTTTAACCCTTCAACATAAGCCACGTCGGAGATAGAGATTATACCGTTGGAAATCATACCGTAACCTCTGGTGACTCCTCGATCTGACCCTCCAAAGATGACTTTGGGTCCATTCTCAACTGGAGTGTAATCACGCAGCAGGCTTCTTGTCCCAGTCATATGCCGGGAGCATCCACTGTCCAAGTACCAGATCGGCATTTTGGTGGCCTTTGGACATTCCTGCAAAACAAGATTAATTTCCCTTAGTAACCCAATCGAACTTGGGTCCTAGATTCCTGGTTAGCATACTCCCCCTCGGTTGGTTAACCTTACGAGTGGTCGGCCTCGCAGTGCTAACATAGGGAGTCTCGTTATACCTCGGGTTAAACCAACAATCCACGACAAAGTGACTGACTTTGCCAACACACCAACAGTCAAATCTGTTGTACCTCTTCCTAGGCTCCTGCCTTACACTGGGAATGGCGGGTACAGCTGGGGCCTTGGATCTGGAGGTGGAGGCCTCATAGTGATTGCAGTCACATGACTTCTTCACCTTCTGTTTCGTCAGTATAACAGGCTTGACTCTTGGTGCCTGCTTTCCATTATGGCCGCTAGAGAATTGACCATAATTTCTCATGTGGATTTCCTCATAAGGTGCCTTGAAGGCACTCTCACCGAAGTTCCGGGGAAAGGTCCAACTATCATATCGGCTCTTTGGCTTTGCAACCGAGGGCCGGAAATGATGACCAAAGGTTGATTCAAAGTCATGTTGGTTGCACGGAAAGCTAGGCTTTCTGAACGCAACAGGACTGAACGGAGCCTTTCCCTTTTCAGCAGCAGAGGCCTTCTTGGCGGCCTTATTCTTCCTCTGGTTCCTGTTTCTCCTGGATGAGGAACCAGATACCCCTACATGCCCCAAGCCAGCTCCTTTGGCCTGAGCAGAGAAGGTATCAACTACTGGAAGAACTGTTTTTGGCGTAGAGAAGCTCTTGACGATCTTCCTTTCTGTCGCAAGTTGTTCTTCCAACTTGTCGACTTCCTCCTGCTTAAGATCAAGGAGCTTAAGAGACTCTGAATGCTTTGAAGTCAGGTCAAGGTGCTCCTGTCGGAGAGAAATCGAACTTGTGATTTCTTCCCTTAGGGAGACACTCTCTCCCTTAAGGAATTTCACTTCCTTTTTCTCAGCCTTCAATCTCTTACGACACTCCTCGAAAGTGTTGAGCAGAAGCTCATACTTCTCGAGGAGCTCCGCTTCATGGGCCGAAAGGCTATCCTCAGGGTCATCATCGTGATACTCAGGATCAGATTCAGAGTCGGAGAGAGGGGTGTGAGCTTTTACCTTCCCAGTAAATGGGGGGCATTCTCCTTCTGAGTCGGAGCGACCCACCAGCCCGAAGTAGGCTTCCTCATCATCACTGGAGTCTGAGGAATCAGACTCACTCAGTGTCTTTGGCCTTTTGGCGATGTAGCTCCGCTCTTTCTTCTTATCTCAAGAGGATTTGTGCTCCTCTCCTTTCCCTTTTTCTCTCTTGCCTTGGTAGCAGTCGGCCACGACGTGTCCTGTCTTATTGCATCCAAAACAAATAATGTTAGATGAGCGATGTTTGTTCGGTTTAGAAGCATACCTGTCAGAAGAATAATTTTTCTTCTGATGCCTGGAGGAGGAGCCGTCTTTCTTTCTTTGATTTCTCATCTTGAGGAACTTCTTGAATTCTCGGGTGATGAGGGAGAAATCCTCCTCAGACAGCTCTGAGCTGGAGGAGCATGGCTCGGAGTCCTCCTCCTCATCCTTTTTCCTAGCACAGTATGAAACCGCACCCTTACCTTTTTTGGAGTGAATGGCTTTTAGAGCCACAGTCTTTTCTTTGGCTGTAGCCTTCTCTGCTTCTTCTTCCGCTTTCCTGGTGTTCAGTTGAAGCTCATAGGACATCAGCTTCCCAAACAGAATTTGCGGGTCTGTTTCAGCTAGTCTGCCAAACTCTCGGATGGCGCAGATCTTTGTGTCCCATTCCTTAGTAAGGGACCTAAGGAATTTATCATTAAGTTCACCATCAGTGAACACTCTTCCATAACCTTTGAGGGCATTGACAATCTTGAGGAAGTTCTCGAAGGTGACTCCGATGTCTTCCTTAGGCCCTTGTCTGAATGCCTCATATTTCTGGTTCAGAAGGGATCTCCGATCATCCCTCACTTCATCAGTGCCCTCCATTAGGATAATCAGGCAGTGCCAGATCTCCTTTGCTGTCCTGCAATTGCAGAAGTTCTGCATCGTTGAGTCATCGACTGCGCTGACCAGATTGTTTTGCGCCTTCTTGTCAAGTCCCACCAGCACCATCTCGTCCTTGTCCATTTCAGAAATTTTCTTTGGCACTTTCTTGGTAGGATCTATGGTGGAGACCTTAGTAGGGACATAAGGTCCCTCCTCCACGATCATGAAGAGTCGAGGATCAACTGCTTCCATGTAGAACCTGATCCTTTCCTTCCAGATAGGAAAGTTGAGCCCGGTGCACACTGGGATCTTGCCTGTGAACTTGAGCCCGTCCATAGTAGATGTTTGCCTTCTTCTTGACACTAGCGGCAGGATTCAACTCAAGGTGTTAACCTTTTTGATGAGGAACCTCCCTTTGATACCACTTGAAAGTCCACCTAGTGTCAACTACCTTCACCTATGGGGGGGGGGGAATAGGTGACGTGCATCATTTTTGCGGAATTAAAATTGTACCTGCACAAATAAACAAACCAGCACAGCAAGGAAGGTACAGAAGCTATTTATAGTGGTTCCCCGAGTTGGGTACATGCACTTTCCCTCTTCGGCCTATCTCCCAACAAGGGACGACTCGGTCACTTCACCAACAGGATTGAAATCCAATCCTTGCACTATCAGAAGGAACCCTTCCACACGTAGGAGACAACACTCCCACAACACGGGTTGCACCCAACCCTTACAACTCGGAACCAACATTCCTTTACAACAAAAATAAACTAGAATGTACAAGAAATACAAACTACTTTCGGAGACTAAGGTGTCCCTCTTCGTTTGATGACGTGTTCTAGAAGTCACGAAGAGTTCACAACCCTAGATCTCACTTGGAGAGAATCTCCCCGACACCGGCGGCGGCAAGAAGAGCGGCGGCTTGGTTCTCGGAATAGGCGGCGACAACGGTGTGCGGTTGCTGTTCGTTGGAGATTCAAACTTCGTAGCGAAGCTAGCTAGGTCTACCAACGGTCACACTAGGATCGATCGTCTCGATCGATTCGGACGGGAAAGGGTTTCCCGATCAACAAATTAAGAGACAAAGGATCTCTGGTTAGACGCGTGAGACACTAAGCTTGGCTAAGCTTCTGTCGCCGGAAGATCTGGAAGAGATCACGATCAAGGTCAGCGAACAACTTGCACGAGAGGCGACGGCGGCGTAGCAGATATCGCAATCTAGGTCACGGTCGGCGGCTCGTGTATTTCTTTTCTGTGTGTTACTACTATTCAAAATACACGTATATTTATACGGTGGAAATACTCCATTATAACCGTTATGGGTCCCACCTGACGAAACCCTAACCTCTGTTCAAAACAGTGCCAGCGGCAGAATCCGGTCCAGCGGTTTCCAGGAAATTGCCCATTCAAAATTGACGAGAATCAAGGTTGATTCTCGCCGATTCGGAGAGAATCAGAGGTGATTCTCGTCGAATCGTCGAGGATCAAAGGTGACTCTCGACGATGTAGACTTTTTTGCACGCTCTGAGAAAGCTGGAAAGATACGGCGAGAATCAGCCAGTGATTCTGGACGATTCGGCGAGAATCACTAGTGACTCTCGCCGAGTCGGCGAGAATCACTAGTGACTCTCGCCGAGTCGACGAGAATCACTTGGTGATTCTCGTCGATTATGACTTTGCGCCAGAATCGCATGCTTTGATGTAGCCGGATAGAGACGGCGAGAATCAGCCGGTGATTCTCGACGATTCGGCGAGAATCACTAGTGATTCTCGCCGAATCGGCGAGAATCACTTGGTGATTCTCGTCGATGCACACTTTGACGATTTTTCGTCTTTCCACCCATGAGCTGCTCTTTGACCCATCCTTGCTCCTTGTCTGCTCTTGCATGATCACATCCCTGTACTTGAAAATAAGTACCCTCCAATAGATAGAGTGCACGTAGGCCAACACACTGATCTGCTCAACGAGGGATTACGTCGTGCAGACCCGTGTATATTGACCTACTGCACCCTGACATTGGTGTGCACTTAGCGTGGAATAACTGCAAGCACAACTTGAAATATTTTGTCAAATACATTGTCTATTTACCGTAGCTTGTTCAGGGGCTTCTTCAAATCAGGTACGTTGTGGATACAATACCTAACATTGTGCATATTCTTCCTTCGTCCTCAAATAAATGAGGATATCATCTATGAATACAATGACAAACCTGTCGAGGTACAACTCGAACACCCGGTTCATCAAACTCATGAAGGCCGATGGTGTATTCGTGAGCCCAAAGGGCATCACGATACACTCATACAAGCCAAATCTGCTGCTAAATGCCGTCTTCGGGATGTCTTCTTCCTGAATCCGTAGCTGATAGTATCCCTACCTTAGATCTAGCTTCATGAACCAATGTTCTCCCTCTAGTTGGTCAAATAGCTCATCGATCCTCGACAGTGGATATGCGTTTCGGATTGTCAATCGGTTTAGTGCATGATAGTCAATGCACAACCTGAGGGTCCCATCCTTCTTCTTCACAAACAGGATCGGAGCTCCCCAAGGAGAGGATCATTGCCTAACCAATCCAGCCTCCACCAGCTCCTGCAACTGACTACTGAACTCCACCAGCTCCTTTGAAGCAATCTGATAGGGTGCCCTGGGCACCTAATTAGCTCCCGATACAAACTAGATCCGATAATCCTACTCCTGGTGTGGCGGCAATCCTGGTAGCTTCCCTGGAAACACATCCGCAAAGTCCCGCACCACCGATATATTGGCAACCATCGTTTTGACCTCAACCATCTTGAAGAACACCTGATAGATCTCATCTTCCAGTATGTGGGCCTTGACGGCCTGAATAGATGAGAGAAAAGGGCGGGAAATTGGGGCAATACCTTCGAAGGTTGTGAAGTTTTCGTCATAACTTAGTACAACCTTCCTTGTCGGGCAATCCATCTGGGCATGGTTCGATGTAAGCCATGTCATGCCGAGAACCAGATAGATGTCTGGCATCCTCAAGACCTTCGTCGGGGCCTCGAGTGTAAGACAATCAATAGTCACCTTCAAGAGGCACTTAGAAGTATCTAAGACCTTCATCCCGTTGGGGAGACGCACCCTGATGAGGTCGATTTATATATGGTTTTTAGGACTCATCTGGGCTAGTTTTCATGCGTTTGCACTTCACTTTTAGTTCTATATTGTTTATATTTCATCTTGTCTATATTTCCATAGGAAGTGCACATTTAAGCCCGTGGTTGGGTATATTTTTCTGTACTCCGTTTTGTGCTCATCTGGAATGTCTGCACATATCAGTGCTTGGTTTAGGGGTCGTGTGTGTGTTCCGGGGACGTTTGGAAGCAGGAATACTGTGCACGATCATAGGATATAGTGCAAACGACCACTGGTTATGCGCCGATGATCGTGCATAATATACCCTGATTTCCAGAATCTGTCTGGGGTAATCGCACGACCACTGGACATAATACGCACGACCACCAGTCGTGTGCCAATGATCGTGTGCATTGATTCCTCTTTTCCTGGAATTCCGTCTGGGGTAATCGCACGACCGTTGGACATTGTGCGCACGACCACCGGTCGTGCGCCATTGCTCGTGCACAATACCCCAATTCTTCTTCCTAATCTGCCATGCCAGTGCGCATGATCACTAGACAAAGTGCACACGACCACTGGTCGTGCGCCCGTGATCGTGCGCATTGTTCAATTCTTCTTTTTATAAATATGCAGGTTCCGCCCTAATTCGGGAGAGCGCATTTTTCCTCCGCCATTTTCGTCTCCGAGGAGGTATTCAGTCGTCCTCCTTCAACCTCCACACTAGGGAGGTGCTCCGGGAAAGCTTTCACCGCCAAATCCAAGCCGGAGCTTCCTCTCGGCCTCCACCTTCATCCTTGAGCTTCAAGAAGAGCTAGACCTAGCTATCTCCACCAAGCTAGAGAAGTTGTGACATACTCCACCGGCTCATGACACGAAGAAGACAAGTCCATTTGGAGTGAGTGACACCCTCCTCTACCGCGGACGTAGTTGAGGACCGAGCTTGGACGCGGATTGACAACCCGACGATTCCAACAATGAATCCTCAGCAAGATTTCTGATCCGGTCGATTTTGCACACTTTTCTTCTCTTGTTGTTGATGGTTTAGTTGAACTCTTTGTATTTAATGAAGTTATGCTTAGTGTAATATACGTTTATGTGTAATCATGTCTATGTGATTGGATGTTTTAGTTTTATTTACTTGAGGTGCGCTATATTCCATCCACCACCATCCACCCTTGCCGCACTAGAAATTGCTAGTGGTGTGCGTAGCGAAGAGGTGCTTTCAACCCTCATTCCGCCGTTCTGACGACCTCATCTGCAAGCCAACTCGTCCATCTGCCCAGCGATTCGGTGCATAGCTGCCCGAATAGTCTTCCATCCCGCCTGGCGAAGCATTGCATAGTGGCATTGCATAGGAGTAGTTGATAGTGTTTTATTTTCTTTGTTTGCAACAATCAAAACCTCCATCGTTACCGCCGACCTTGAGGACTTCAATGCCAAGTCCTCCTCGAAATTAACTCCACCTTACTGTGTTCCTTGAGAGATCGATACTTGGGAAAACTCGCCCATTTTATTTTACTTGTGCGACCGGTTCACTGTCGTGATCTTTAGCATCAAGTTTTTGGCGCCATTGCTGGGGAACACAGTCGTGTGAGTTTTTGGAGAGGGAGATATGAGATTGCTTTCCTTTTCCTTTATAAATCGCTTTTGTTTTGTTTTATTTCTGTTTTGCCTGTATTTTTTTGTTTAGGCAATTATAGTAATATATTGTTGGATTTAGTAATTTGCACAATTTATTTTGAATCTGCTATTTCGACACCATGTGGGGATATTCGTATTCCCAATGTTGTTGGTGTGGAAAGCCTTCCCACGCTAGTCCTGAATGCCATACGAGAGATATTGGGCATAAGCCTCAGCGCACAATGAATGAGATGATATATTCGTACAACCCTTCAAACACTTTGACCCGAGCTTATGGTCAATCGTCCTCGCCACATACACCATTCTCTTATTCCTCTCCGGCCCCACAAGGACCGCAGAGTAATGGGAGAAAGTGTTTGTATTGTCGTAGAACAGATCATGTCCTGAAGGATTGTGCCGAGTACCTCCGTGTTATGGAAGAGGATGATGAGTCGGACATCCGGATCTTCCCGATCCTACCCTCGGTGGCACACCTTCATCATCTGGTTATGTGTACATGTCACCTTCATTTGTTGAAGGGAATGATGTGGACACAACCACCAGATGTGTGGCTGATCTAGGCTTCGACGTGGCTGAGCCCATCTCTCCTGTGCATACATCTCCAAGCGTGGAGCCGATTCTTTGTGAGGAACCTGCGCTTGACTTTTATCCAAGCAAAGTTCTTCCGCCTTTTGTGCATTCTACTTCAGTCGTCTCTGACGACATTTTTGACGATGCAACACAAGTTGAGGCTTGTGATACATGGATTATTTCCACTCCCATGGAGGAGGACAACCTTCCTTGTGTCAAGGGTTCTCCCTCGATACCAAAGGAGGAAGTCCAAGTCTTGGTGGAGCCCTCTATGGATCTGGCCGAGCCTTGTAGCATTGTCGACATTGCTGACGATATTTTTCTACTGCAGCCTTTGGGGAGTGAAACAGGGATCACTCCCCTGATTATTTCTTTATGTTCTTCGTCTCTTTTATTTCTTCCTTCCTTATCTGAGCCTGTGCAGGTTGAATCTGCACGGGTAAGTTGGGTTGACGTTGAGCCTTGCGCTCAGGCTGTCGACGAGTGCATCCTCTTGTGTGAGGAGGTTCCTACCACATTCATAGTAGAAGCCCCTGCCGTCACCTTCGCCCACAGCGAACTTGTGGTGGACGAAACCGTGCTAGGCAAGGATTTGTTTTGTGGTGAAATGAGTGAGGACCAGGCCTCCTCCTCATCCTACTTCCTATTTCCTCTGCCTGCGAGGAACATGTATGATTATTTAGGCAGAGGGGTAACTGTTTTTCACCGTATCGGTACCCGTTACCGCAACGGATAATGGAACAGTTGCTTGTGCATTTTCTTTTCATAGACCCATTAGCTAGAACTGTATAAAATTTAATAAGTCATGCTGGGATGACAATAACCCTAGTTGTTATCTTATATTTCCTGCATTTTTATTTTTCATTTCTAGCTTAGGTTTAGCATTTCTTTGTATTTTCTATTTTTCTTTTGTTTTTGCGGAGCTCACCCCTGCAGGTATTCATGGAAAATTGCATTGGCGGGGTTGTGATTCTTCGTATGGAAGGCCTGCTTCAGGTTTCCATGCATCTTCTAGTATGCTCACTGGCTGAGCATTGGGTAACCTCTTCCCTTAGCTCTTTATGATTTTAATTTCTCTATTATATGCTGTGTAGTTTAGTTTAAGTCTGGGGGAGAGCCAGTTTTGTTACCTTTTGCACGTGCACATCTCATGTTCATACTAGAAGCTTTTATAGTCTTATTTTGATTAGTTCATTGCACTGCACACCACTGCAGCCACTTGAGCGCATGCTTAGCTTTTTGTGTGTTTCGAGTTAAACTCGTTTCTTTTGTATGATTTTGGAAAATTATGGTGCTGACATAGGATTGTGAGACGGGCTAAAATGTTGACCCTGTTGTGCTCCTACTCGAGTGGTCTCGTCTCGTGTAGAAATTAAAGTAGATTTAATTTTTTTGTATGCTTTTAGTTTTATATTTTTCTAATTGCGTAAATACTTTTTATTCTACTCAAAAATTGGTGAATTCGGTGTGAAACTGACAGTAGCTTAGGGATGTGTGTAGACGACCGATAGGTTCGTATTGCTCGAGTCGGGAGGATGGATAGTCTTTCTCGTTGGCTAAGAAGTTGCCCCAAGCTATTATTGAAGCATGGGTACAGGTTAGTTCACTCGCATGAGCGTGATGTAGGCCATCATTTTGGCCCGGTTGAGCTTTATACCATTCCTAACGTCTTATCCTCACTAGACCCGTTGTGCCTACCCCTCCTTTTGATTCAGCTCCACCATGATTTCACCAAAGCCTCATAGCCAATCCTAGTCGCACACCCAAGTTGAGCTTTAGAGTTTTACATTTTCATTCTGGGATGTGATGTGGTGATATTACATGTGAATATGTGGATGTTCTCCAAAGTTTTATTTGCTGAAATTGTTAAAATAACATAGGATTTGAAAAAAATATAGATACAAAAAAATTAATTGTGAAAAAGAAAAGTGAAAAGAAGAAAAAATTTGATTGAAAATTCTTTTTGAGATGAGATTTTATTTGGAGTAGGCGGTACACACACCCATATTTGAAAAATTAAGTCTGGGGGTGTAGTGTACCCGCGTGTATTTTGCTTAGCAAAGGGATTCTTTTTATGATAGCTCATTTGGGTTAGGTGTGTAGCCTTCCTGCTTATCTTTGTTTACCTCAACGAAACCCAAGCCCCATCTCTTCACCTAAAGTCCTACTAATTCGTGTGTGAACCAAACCAGTGTCGTGGAGAGAATGCGAAAGGGCAAGCATATAGTCAACGACATTGGTGGATTCCTTTGGAGGTTATCCAGACCCCCAATCTTTTGGCAATGCTCGCCTAGCGATTAGTCTACTTTCTCCCTACGCGTGACCGGTTGATTCACCGTGATTCCATTTTTTGAGAAATAATAAAATGTTGATACACATTGTGAAAAGTTTAAACTATTTTGTATACTTAGAAATTTCTTCTATTATATTTTTACGCGTGCGAGCATGCGACTTCTCATGGTACTATGTATCGCAATTTCCTTGTTAGCTAAATCATTTTCCCCTATCTGCATTGATTTTGTTTGCTCGGGACGAGCAAACAGTTAAGTCTAGGGGTGTGATGAGTTCGATTTATATAGGGTTTTTCGGACTCATCTGTGCTAGTTTTCACGCGTTTGCACTTCACTTTAGTTTTATATCATTTATATTTCATCTTGTTTATATTTCCATAGGAAGTGCACATTTAAGCCCGTGGTTGTGTATATTTTTCTGTACTCCATTTTGTGCTCATCTGGAATGTCTGCACATATCAGTGCTGGGTTTAGGGGTCGTGTGCGTGTTCCGGGGACGTTTGGAAGCAGGAATACTGCTCACGATCATCAAATATAGTGCGCACGACCACTGGTTGTGTGCCGATGATTGTGCACAATATACCCTAATTTCCAGAATCTGCCTGGGGTAATCGTACGACCATTGGACATAGTGCGCACGACCACCGGTTGTGTGCCACTGATTGTGTGCATTGATTCCTCTTTTCCTGGAGTTCCGTCTGGGGTAATCGCACGACCATTGGACATAGTGTGCACGACCACCGGTCATGTGCCATTGCTCGTGCGCAGTACCCCAGTTCTTCTTCCTAATCTGACATGCCAGTGCGAATGATCACTGGACATAGTGCGCATGACCACTGGTCGTGCGCCCGTGATCATGCGCATTGTTCAATTCTGCTTTCTATAAATATGCAGGTTTCTCCCTAATTCGGGAGAGCGCATTTTTCCTCCGCCGTTTTCGTCTCCGAGGAGGGATTCCGCCGTCCTCATTCAATCTCCACCCTAGGGAGGTTCTCTGGGTAAGCTTTCACCCCCAAATCAAAGCCGGAGCTTCCTCTCGGCCTCCTCCATCATCCTTGAGCTTCAAGAAGAGCTAGATCTAGCTATCTCCACCAAGCTAGAGAAGTTGTGTCATCCTCCATCGGATCGTGACACGAAGAAGACTGGTCCATTGAGAGTGAGTGACAACCTCCTCTACCGCAGACATAGTTGAGGACCGAGCTTGGACGCGAATTAACAACCCGACGATTCCAACCGTGAATCCTCAGCAAGACTTCACATCAGGTCGATTTCGCACACTTTTCTTCTCTTGTTGTTGATGGTTTAGTTATGCTTAGTGTAATATACGTTTACGTGTAACCATGTCTATGTGATTGGTTGTTTTCGTTATATTTGCTTGGGGAGCGCCATATTCCATCCACCACCATCCACCATTGTCGCACTAACAATTGCTAGTGGCGTACGTAGCGAAGAGGTGCTTTCATCCCTTATTCCGCCATTCTGACCACCTCATCCGCAAGCCTACTCATCCATCCGCCCAGCGATTCGATGCATAGCGGCCGGACTAGTCTTCCATCCCGCCTGGCGAAGCATCGCATAATGACGTTTTATAGGAGTAGTTGATAGTGATTTATTTTCTTTGTTCGCAACAATCAAAACCCCCATCATTACCGTCGACCTTGAGGACTTTAATCTCAAGTCCTCCTCGAAATTAACTCCACCTTACTGTGTTTCTTGAGAGATCGATACTTGGGAAAACTTGCCCATTTTATATTACTTGTGCGACCGGTTCACTGTCGTGATCTTTAGCATCACACCATCTTGGCGACTCCCGAATAATGTCTGACTCCCTCCAGTCCCTTTACGAACTCCTCGGAGACGAAGTTGTGTGACGCCCCCGTATCCACCAAAGTATGGGCATGTTTGTCGCACACCATAACTATTCCTGTTTATTTAAGTATGTTTAAGTAACTGAGCCTGTGGTTTTCTTTCCTAGTACGATACTATTGTTTGTTGTTTCAAAAATTCCAAAAGTAAATAACAACATAAAAATACTAGCATACCTGCAATCACCCAGCTTGGGTCCCGAGGTGGAGCCAAGTCTAGAGCATACACCTGCTCCCTCTCTTGCCTCCGATCTCCTCCCTGGAATCCACGTCCTCTTCCACGGCCTCGACCTGCAAACTGCTGAGCGGGCGGGCCAGCCTGTGGTGTCGGTAGAGGTGCCCCTCTCATGGGGTAGTTCCTTCGGATGTGCCCTACCTGATGACAGTTGTAGCACTCAGGCGGGGGAAGTGCCACACATACGGTCCTCTGTATATCCCGCATCTGAAGAGGTTGAGGGGCCAATAACACCGGCCCCCTCAGCTCCTGTCTCACCTCTTGGAGGGGTTGGTCCTCGGCTCTTCTCTCATCAGCAAAGTGGCCCCTCCGTTGATCATTCCTGCCTCCCCGACCCTGATCCTCAGTTGGCCTCTTTCGGCCTCGAGTCATGTGCCAATTAGCCTCAAAACTCTGCCATCTCCAGAATCCAAGGTATAGGCCCGTCAGATACACACAGAAGAGCCTGTCTCAGATCCTCTTTATGGCCATTATAGAACCTCTTGGTATACCCCGCATCATCCAGCTGATAGGAGTCCGTAAACCGGGCTAAGTGAATGAACTCCCGGTGGTACTCCAGCACCGTCTTGTTGCCCTGCCTCAGCTGCAGAAACCTGTTTTCTAGCTCGTCTCTTGCCGACTGTGGGACGAACTGTTCCAATTGTGCGTCCCTGAACTCCTCCCAAGTGATGTCCACAACCTCTCGATCTGTAAACACCGTATCTAGAAGTATCTTCCACCACCTCTCGGCATGCAACTCTAAGCATGAGACAACCAGAGGTACTCTCTCCTCCGACGGGCACCGTATCCCGGACAGCATCTCGAACATGATATCAAGCCATTATTCCATCCGTACGACCAACTCCGTCCCAATGTAAGATGGGGGAGAGAGTCCTCGGAAGATGCTCAACCAATTGGCGCCCAGGTTCGGGTGTGGAGCCAGAGCCTGTTGGGCCCTGAAGACCTCCAAGATGGCCATCAGAGTCTGCCCCATCTCCGACTATAGAAACGGAGTGGGAGACGGGGGAGTTTGTATGACATTCGAAGTTTGCTGAGCTCTGATGCGCTTACGGTAAGTGTACCGGTCATATAAGTAATATAAAATGGGGAGGCTTTCCCAAGTATCGAATCTCTCATGTAACAACGCTTGGTGGAGTTGTCTAACAAGGAGGACTTGAGGTTGAAATCCAAATGGGATTGGTTTTAGAAGCAAGAAAATAAAATCAAACTAAATCAACTCCTATGCAGGTCGCTATGCGCTGCTTCGCTTGGCAGAATGGAGGGAGTTACAGGCGTAGGGAGTGAAAAGAACGGCGGATTGATGTAACTTGTCTCTACATTAAGAAAAAAAACATAAAATTAAAGTTTGGCAGCTAATATATTAAAACATAATTATAGGAACATTAAAAATATTACAAGCTCATCTATTGTTCTCGCTATTGACTTTGTACCAACACGAGATTTCATTTTTTGTAGGCTCCTATTTTTTGTTCACATCACTAATTTTCTACGATGAATTAATAAGAGAAATCAATATATTAGCAACGAGCACCTCTAGAAATCGCTAGAGCGGCAGAACCAACTATGGCGGCGAGCGGAAATATAGGCGTTGCACAAGCAACTAATGCAGTAAAACGATAAAGATTCACATAGACATGAAACTAATAACGCTTACAACTAAAGTGCCACATCAACTACATACAAAACTTTATCCATGCATATACATCAAAAAAGCAAGAAAAAGGCAAGAAATCGACATAATCTGAAGGCTCGTCGAGGAGTCGCGAAAGGAATCGTCGGGTTTCAATCCACATCCAAGCTCGGTACTCAACTACGTCCTGGGTAGAGAAGGCTGCCACTACACTACAATGGACCCGTCGTCTTCATGTCACGATCAGGAAGAAGGTTGCAAGCTTCCCTTTTTTTGATGGATATGACGTCAAAACCTGCAATAGAGCACGGAAGGGAAGGAGCGGGCCAAGAGAAAGCACCAGCGAGAGGTAAGCTTCGCGAGCATGGTCGGAGCTTCTCTCCTTAGTGGAAGATGAAGCACGGAGGAGAATAGTCGGAGTTTTGCCCTAAAATGGCGGCAGGAATGGCAGAAAGCTGGATCTTTCATTTGGAAGAAAACTTATGCTTAAATAGAAGCAAGTCAGAAAATTGGTTACGCACAGTTTGACGCACGATTGGGTGTAACCGTGCATTATTAACATGCAGAAAATAACATGAGAGGAAGAAACATTGACCCGTGCGTTTCCTCGTGCATGGACGCTTCCGCCCGTGCATGAAGGAAAATGCACGGGTAACAACAGAAAGCAGAAATTTCTGGCGAGCAGGTTGAATCGTGCATTTTACTCGTGCACGGGTACTTCTGCCCGTGCGGGAGTAAATCGCACGATTAACCACAGAGCACAAAACATCTAGGCAGCCACAGGAAATCTGTGTGTTTCCTTCGCACATGGTTCTGAAGAAACCGTGCGTCAACCGTGCGTGAAGATCGTCAAGCTCCGCTCGATGAAATTCGTTGAGCTCCACTCGACGTTTCTCCAACTCAACAAAACGCACGATCGGGCACAAACCGTGCGCGAGTAAAACACGCAACCGTGTTTTTTCCACAAATCATAATTCCTGCCTTGGGAAAATGCACTACCTTCACAGCAATAAACAAAACTGGAGCACAAGCTCCCAGCACCAATACACAACAAAAAAACATCTGGAAAGAGCAATAGGGAGCACTATGTGCTTACCCCCGATAATAGAATGTGCAATTCCACACATTCGGGCCAAAGCGGTGCACAGTGGGGTCATTGAACGATCAAAGCAAATATAACTGATTACTTGTTAAAATACAGTGCATGAGTGAGAAAACAGGCCAAGATGAGTCTGAAAAACCCTATATAAATCAGAATCATCACACCACTAGACTTAAACATTTGCTCGTCCCGAGAAAATCATCACTAAGCGGAGTTTAATAAAGCTAGTTGACTAAGCAATTGCATAAATAGAGTACCATGTGAAGTTATACCCTCATGTACAAAAAGCAATAGTACAAAACTCATCTATGCATGCATAATAATTTCTAATTCCTGTAAACGTAGAGGATATTACAAATACTCCTAAAGAGAATCACTGTGAATCATTCGGCTGCGCATAGAACGAAAGTAGGCGGACAATGAGGTGAGCATTGGCAAAGATCGGGCTTCAGGAGAATCTCCAAAGGAATCCACCAATGTTGGAAACCATATGCTTGCCCGTTCACACTCTCTCCACGACACTAGTTTAACTCAAGCACGAATCTATAGGACTTGGAATATAATATAAGCTTAGGCGAAGGCGAGGTATACAAAGATAAACAAGACGGACACGCACGCACAAATTGAGACCGCCCGAAAACACTCACAGCTATACTCAACAAACAAACACGTGCGGCGCACCACCAAACTTGGACTTTTGACGGTGCGTGCACGACCATAATGAACACAACACAATAAGATTTCATAACTCAACAATATATTTTTTCTTCTCTTTTATTCCATATTGGGAATTTTCAATTCATTTACTTTTCTTTTTATCGAAATAGCCAAATCGAAATACAAAAACACGGCAACATCACAAGCTACACAAACACCCACATAACTGCCACACATAACAGATACAAAATACAACAATACTATAACGCCCCTGTTTTTTTGATAATTTTATTGGATTTGTATCGTCATATTTATGACGTCTTGGCGTTACTTTTAAGGTCAAGTTGACGGCGCAACGCCGTTATGGCATTTTCGCGTTTGTCCGGTCGAGTCGGCCGATTTCTTGAATTGCTGCTGTAATCAGCAATTTTTTCATTTGAGATTTAAGTTGAGTAATTTTGGACTTGCACTTCAAGTTTCATCGCAATCCGAGGATTTTTGGAGCCTCGGAGTGCGATTGAAGTTTTGATTAATTGATGTTCATCGCATACTTGGAAAATTTATATCTCGGGAATGGCTCGTCGAATTTAGGTTTTGGCTTCGCCGTTGGAATCGTGGGGCCAGTTTTTTCATACGGTGTTAGTTTCGTTTAATTCGGCGCGCGTATGGGCCTCCGTTTTGAACTCGTGTCCCTTTGTTCAAAAAAATTTCATTTCAAGAATTTGCGCCTTGTTATCTTGAGTGCCCTTCCTTTGATTTTTATTGAGTCCGGTTGATTTTCTCGAGTCCTATACTTATTTTGTCGAGTTCCAATGATCTTCTCGAGATCTGAATGGATTTATCTCGAGTTCTATCTTCCATCTCGAGTGCCCAAAGTCTACCTCTCGAGTAGATAAATTCCACTCGAGATTTTCTATTCAGTCGGCATTCGGGAGCCTTTTTGAGGGTCAAATATATGTCGTACGAAAACATGGTCAACATTACATTTGTTCAACTCGACGATATCTACAACTTTCATGTTTGACACGTTTCGATTTGAAGCCATCTTAGACCCCTATTTTCGATTTTACCGTAGCAGCTCATGAAAAGTTCGAGTAGACTTGATCCACTCGTGTTCTAAGGCTTCTATCTCGAGAAGAATGGATCCACTCGAGATATATACCTGTCCACTCGAGTTCCAGATGGTTAAATCGAGTTCCCAAGCCTCTATCTCGAGAAGATCCATCCTCTCGAGTCCCTATCTCGAGAAGACCTCTCCCTCTCGAGTAGACATATTCCTCTCGAGAGGTTCTGTCCAGTCTGAGTTCGGGCACTATTTTCATGGTCAAATCGATGTCGAACAAAACAATTGTCAACATGAAATTTGTTCATCTCGACGATATATACAACTTTCATGTTGGGCACTTTTCGATTTGAAGTCAGCTTCAACCTCCATTTTCAATTTTCCGAGAACTGCTCGTAAATAAGCCGTATTATTGATTTCTACTCGAGTACCCTTGATCTACTCGAGTACTATTGTTTTATCTCGAGTATAATGGTTTTTTTCTCGAGTAATATTGAATTCTTTGGAATCCTAATGATTTTACTCGAGTAGTTTAAGTTTCTCTCGAGTACCTTGCCCTCATATACTCGAGTTACCTTATTCATCTCGAGTAGTTTCCTATCATTTACATTCGGGCGCCGTTTTGAGGGTCAAAACGGTATCGTATAAACAAATGGTAAAAACGGTATTGTGGTAATTTCTTCCCCATTCCTTGATTTTTTTCGTTAGGGTTTTTCGGCCCTAACCCCTTTTCCGCCATTTTTGTGTAGATCTCAACTTCTCTCGTGTTCTTTTGCCCCGATCTACGACGGGGAGCGATTCGGAGAACTTTTTCCGGTACAACCAAGGCAAGTGGTGGCTTTCCTTCATTGTTCCTTGTCCGGTTTGATGGTAACCGTTATGCCTTTGTTCCTTAATTTTCTTGCCTTTTGTGTTGTCTTTCCAAACTATGGTTATGTTTAGTCCTTCTTGAAAATCACTCAAAAAAATTATAAAATCTGGTCATGGTAATTTCAATCTTGACTAGGTGCGTACAATCGTCCTTATAGCATTTTATCGGTGAATTAAATTATTTTGTCGATCGTTGTTGGATGTGTTAGTGTCTATATAGGATTGTAAATCATTTCTAAAGGTTGATCAACGTGTCTTTAATCTAGAAATGTCATGTCGAATCCGATGTGTCAAGTCCCGAGATGTTGTTGTTGTGGTTTCTTTGGTTTTTCCTTGGTTTCGGGAGTTAGTGGGCGTGACCACCTCCACAAGGTTGTTTCCTTTATTAGTACCTTTTGGAACTCTACTGGTGTTTTGGGCATCTGCGGTGTATGGTGGAGTGTATGAATTTCTCCCGCAGTTAAATGGATTTATTCTTCGTGAGGGGTGTGTCCAGCTATGTGACCATCTCGCCCGTGTTTTTAGGTAGAGTGACCACAAGTGGTTAATAAAGGTTATGAATTTTCTTCCTTATGATTTACTCATGTTCGTCACCTTATTGCCTTGTGCATATGGTGTGTTTGCACTGTATGTGATGATTCATGTAAGTGTTCCTTTCATGTTTGATGCTTACTTCATACTTTATGCCATTATTTTTGGTCTTGGGTTGGTACCCTTTTTGACCTTTGTTTACTTTTGCTTAATTTTCTGCCACCATTTGTACCTACTTGCTGAGGCGTTCTGTTTGTTTTTTGGAATGCCTTAGGTTCAGTGCCGTTGCAGGTAGTGGAGCTGGTTTTGGACTCTCTTAGCGGCAGTGTCAGTGGTGGTTTTGCACCTCGCCGTAGCGAGGTAGTTGTCATTCAGTTTTTCTTTTTCCTAGTTCAGACATACTGTTTTACTGTGGGTTTGTGTCAGATTGTTGATGCCCACAGAGTTGTTGATTTTGCCACTTGCTAGCTGATGTGGTTTTTCTTCTTCTTTGATTTGGATTACTTGCTCTCTGGGATGATTTATTGCTAGGACTGCATGTTAGATATTTTTAAGCTTATAAAAACTTATTATTAGTAAAGCATCCATGCAACCTCTTTTAAAACTAAGTCACTATTTTCTTGGTCAGCGTAAAGATTTTTTTCTCATACTTATTATAAATCTAGAGTCTGCTTAGCATGAGTTGTTCCTTGGGAACATTTATACTCATGTAGGATGTTAGAGTCAATTTAAAACAAGTATCTTCCGCATGCGTATAAATTATATTTTTTAATCGTGAACTAGATGATCCACTGAGCCGAGGGATACGACTACCTTCTTAATTTAAACTGGATTCCAGTCATAATAACTTATGTTTTCTTTTAAACTGTAGAGTTTTGGAGTCTTGCCTGAGCGTCTGCAGTTATCCCCTGCACGGCGTAGCATCACAGCGCATATTTTCCCGTACTCTGATATAATTAAATTGTTGGGAAAATGCGGGTTGTGACAGTTGGTATTAGAGGGAGGTTGCTTGACTATGGGTCGGGCAACCTTTCCTTGTTAGTGTTTGTTGTTTAGTGTCATATCATGCACACACTGATGTGTCATCAGTACGTCTTGGCTAAAGCATGAAAACTACACTCATAAGCATGATTAGAAGTATACGGGGCATATTATGTAGTATGGGATGCATAATATGTGTTGGTATATGGATCCACCATAGGTGGCAACATGTGAGGGTTATGTAGTATGGGATGCATAACCTCACCACATGAATGCCCATTAGCACGTTTTCTTTTCATTGCATGCAATATTATGTAGTATGAGATGCATAACATTGCATGTGTATGCCACTCATAACATGCATTAAGGCCTTTTATAGAATTCATAGCACCACATGCATATCATAACATAACATAAGAACAACATGTCAAGCTAAAGATTTACACGATGACACATGTACACACATGATTTTAAATAAGAGTAAAGTATCCATACATTCATATCATAGGCACATGAGTCAATAGGATGATAGGATGTCATCCTAAGTAGGACATATTATCATTATAAAATCCTAGAGCAAGTGACAACTTAAGCAAGTGTTTTTCAAGTATGGTATGAACTAGTTTTGTTTGCCCTAGTCGTAATCTAAGATTTTAATTGAGTTGTTCGTTTGTTTTTGTTTAGAAATTCCTCCTAAGAGTATTGCGACGAGGTCGACTCCCCAGTCGGTGGGTGAGACATCGGGAGAGCAAAGTGATGCGATTATCGAGAGTCTGCGTCAGAGCAATGATGCTCTATCGAGACAATTAGTTGTGATGCAATCGCAAATACAATCATTGTTGTCTACCACTCTAGCGCAGCAACCTTTAGTGCAAGATCCTGCCTTGGGTCAAGTTGTGCCTGATACTCCTACCCCTCTGGTGGCCCCGGTGGAAATACCACCAGAAATGAATTTCATATCGCACTTCCAACGATTGGGACCTCCCACCAACGAAGGGACTGCCGACTTTATGATTTTAGATGATTGGATCATCTCAATCGAAGAGATGTTTTCGTATTATGGGATTCTAGAAGCCCAGAAGGTTATGATTGCAGCCTATCAGTTAAAATGCCTAGCAAAGAGTTGGTGGATTCGTGAAAAGGAGAGTCTGAAGGAAGGCTGTTCCTGGGACTCTTTTAAGAAGATGCTGCTGAAAAAGTTTCTGCCCTTGGTCGAGCAGGACTGTCTCATGAATAAATTACTGCATCTGAAGCAGAGACAGCTCATGGTGAGCGAGTACGAGATTGAGTTTAGCAAGTTGAGTAGATTTGCTCCTGATTTGGTACCTTCGAAGGAGGGAAGAGTGAAGCATTTTCTTGGTAGACTAAGAAGCGATGTCCAGCAGTTGACATGGGCTTATCGAACAGAATTCTATGCTGAGGCAGTGGAGGTCGCACTGAAGGTCGAGGCGATCAAAAATGCCAAGAATCGTGGTGCTGCGGCGAGAAAAGATAAGAGGAAAGTTGTTGAGGATGGAAGTTCTAGGGCATTCGACACTCCTTCAAAAAAGAAAGGTGGGGGAATTTGTAGCTTCTGTGGTCGACCTGGCCACTCTTACGATAGGTGTTTCAAGAGGACCGCGGCCCTGAAGCAGCAGCAGGTGATCGCTATCCAAGGCACGACCAAGGGAGAGCTGGTGTGCTCATTCTGTTCAAAGAAGGGGAATGATGTGAATCGTTGCTGGATGAAAGAAAAGACTTGCTTCCAGTGCGGGCAGAAGGGACACATGAAGTCTTCGTGCCCTCAGGATCAGTCCCCACTGCAGCTTACCCCACTTCGAGCTCTGTCGCTGCCACCAGCCCAGGATAAGGGAAAAGGAAAGCTAAATATGGTGACTAGAGATGAAGCTCAGACCTCTACCCAGGTGATATCAGGTCAGATTCTAGTTTTACTTTAACCGTACATTGTTTGCTTTAGTTTTGTCCGTTTAGTTATGTGTGTTACGTTTTAGGGGAGTTTAAGGTGCGGAATAGGTGGGCGCGCGTCCTTTTTGATTCGTGTGCCACCCATTCTTTTGTGGCGCGGAGTTTCGTAGATAGACATCGTTTGGAGGCGATTTAGTTAGAGGACTCCTTCAACGTCAAACTTCCTTCTGGAGATCTGGTGATATAAAATCGGGGAATTCAGAGATGCCCTATTTGTCTAGGCGATTGATGCGTGTAAATCAGCAAGCGCAACGGTCGCACAAGTAATAAAGTTTGGGAATGAATCCCCGAGTGTCGGTCTCTTGAGGAATGCAAGTAGCATAGAGCGGCAACAGTACAGAAAATATTGTTATGAGAGTTATAAATAGAAAAAGAGGAAAAAGTGGACTTGAGAGATTGTGGTTGTTTAATCTAATAAACTAGGAAAAACTATGCGGGTCGAAAGCACCGCTTCGCAAGGTGGGGTGGGTGTTTCGGCCGCGATGCCGAACTTCAGTTTGGGGAGTGAACGTAAAGCTAATGGATGGAAGTGTTCTTGAGTGGAGTGCAATCGGGTATGACACGGGTATGGAGTGGATATGGAGTGAGCGAGGCGCATTCACAGACACTACTCACAAGCATAAGAAAAATACTAACATCCCATTAGATATAGAATAAAACTTGATGTTAATTACAATGTATACCATTCCATACTACAGAGGAAGGGGAAGAGGAGTAAACCAAAAGAGTGTGAAGATCCACCGCAGGTCATGGCCGGAGTAGCGAGTTGTTAATCCGCTTCCGGGCTCAGTCCAAGGAGGCTTCCGGTACCAACGAGCTGTCACCTCGAAGGATTATAAGTCTGTTCTCTAGGTTATCTTCTTCACCAACTCCGATGGAAAGCTTGGAGTTGAAGTTGTCAATGGCCTAGGGCTTCGCCGGAGAGTTTGAAAAGCTTCGGAGTAGTTGGCTATGGACTCCCGACGAATGTGGAGGTGATGGAGCAGCTGGAGAAGTGAAATGGCGATTCCTGCGTACTCCCCGATCGCAGCAAATGACAGGCGTTGACCTAAATCATGGAGCAGGGCCTTAAATACGGAGGCAGCAGAAGCAGTGCGCACGATCAATGGTGCACGACCAGTGGTCGTGCGCACTGTCGGTCGATGATCTTGCGCCATTTACAAATAGACCTGCAACCTGGATAAGAAGCATCAGCATATACGCGCACGATCAGTGGCGCACGACCAGTGGTCGTGCGCACTAAATCCACTGATCGTGCGATTGGCAGGGCCAGATTTACAGAAAGCAAGGGGCAAACGCGCACGAGCAGTGGCGCACAACCAGTGGTCGTGCGCACTACAACAAGTGCTCGTGCGATTACCTGGGCAGGATTAGGAAAATGAGAATGTAATGCGCACGATCGGTGGCGCACGACCAGTGGTCGTGCGCAATAAGTCCAGTGGTTGTGCGCAGTATTCCTGCATCGTCGGGGTCTCCCGAGCAGTTCTGGAGCACACACACGAACCCTGCACCAGAAGAAGAGGCAGATAGGCCACCAAACGTGCACACCACATTCCCAAGATATGATTAAAGAACAACAAAAACAAAGAAACACAAGAAGCACACAGAAACGGGCCTATAGTGCACTTAATCGTGAAATAGGCACATAAGCAAATATAAGCAATAATGACTCTCAATTGTAGTGCTAAGACGATAAAACTGGCCTAGATGAGTCCAAAAATCAGTGTAAAATGTGGACTCATCACACCCCCAGACTTAACCATTTGCACGTCCCGAGCAAATCATCACTCCGTGTACTAGAAAATAGCTAGCTGACTCAGAAATTTCAAAAAGAAGTAAGATGAGAAATCAAATACATCATGGGCATAGAAGATATAAAAGAAAAACTTTTTAATTATACGATGTAGTTTAAACTATTCGACTGACGTAAATAAATATTGTAATTGCTCAAAATTAGAATTCTGGACAATCTTGCGATCATGTGTAGGAAGAAAGTAGGCAAGCCACTAAGGTGAGCATTGCCAAAGCTCGCAACTCAGGATCACCTCCAAAGGAATCCACCAATGTCGGGGACCATATGCTTGCACGTTCACACTCTCTCCACGACGCTTGTTAGACTCAAGCGTGAATCAGTAGGACTTGTAGGAGAAAATGGGGCTTAGGCGAAGGCTTGGTAGTCAATGATAAACATGAAGGCTACACGCAACCAAAGCATGCTAATAAAAACCTAAACCAATACAGCCACTTAGAAATGAATGGGGAACACACCCCCAGACAGAGCTTGAAAACCGGGTGTGTACACAGCCGAACCTGACCAAAATCAAGAAAGAGGATGGGGATAGAATTCTCAAAGCAATTCTTGCAGATTTTTTTCTCTCTCTTTTTTTTTCTTTTTCACTTAGCTGCTTTTTATTTCTGTTATGCACTTGCAATACCCAAATGTAGCAATCAACACGTGAAAGAATTCAACACCACCGTAAACGATGTCCACATATCACAACCTTGGCAAAACAGTAAATAAAAATCAGCTCAAGCATTTGATTGCGATGGTGGGATTAGCTTCAAGCCTTGGTGAATGTGAGTGGAGCAGGATCAAAGAAGGGGTAGGCACAAATTTGGCATGCAATGGTTAACAGGTAGGAAAGGCTAAACAAGGCTCAAACTAGCCAAAATGAAGGCCTACGTCATGCTCACGCTTGACTAACCGTGCACCAATGCTTCGAGAGTAGCTTAGGGCAAGTTCTTAGCCACCGTGAAAGATGATCCTTCCTCCCGACTCGAGCAATACGAGTCTAGTGGCGGCTACACACATTCCTACAGTATCGTGCGATTACTCCAGATTCAGATTTTGAGTAGTACAAACAATATTTACGTCTGCAGAAAAATATAAATCTACGAGCATAAAGAAAAATTAATCCTATCCTAGTTGTACACAAACCATGAGTACTCGATTAGGAGCACTGCATGAGTTTCGAACTACTCAATCCTGAAATCCTAAGCCAGCATCACTATTTGAAAGTTTACACAAAAACAATACATTTGACTCGGGTTGTGCGTGTGGATAAGAGCGCACTCATGTGGGTGATTCAGTGTGTGCAATAGAAATCAAGAAATAATTAAACAAGAACTGGTATGCAACAGAAAGTGTGGTGTAGTGACCACAAGCATGCTCTCCCCCCCAGACTTAAAGTCGACAACTAGTAAAAATAAGCATTCCAAATATGATAAATAGCTAGGGTAGGAAGTACCTATGCTCAAAATTGAGCATACCAGTCGTGCAATGAGATGTCCAAGTGCAGCCAAGTTGTCGCGCCTCAAAAATTCCTGCACCTGCGATTGAAGTGTGCACGCCAAACAAAATATGGACACAGAAATATATGAATATATAAAAAGAACTCAAAACACAGCATAGAACCAAATGGTCCAACTTGGGTTGTCTCCCGAAAGCCCTTTTGTTTACCGTCCTTAAGGTGGACCAAATACCTGTATTAGAAGTTCAAATAGTATATAAAAAAACATTCGCCTCCCAGATGGGCGCCCACAAAAATATAGTAGTCTCCTTGCTCGGAAAATAACAACAATAATTATAAAAAAAAGAAACAGAAGGCGTGGTAGACTAGCTCTGTGGTGAGCTCCACTCACTCCCCCTCACTATCACTGTCATGAATCTCGATGGGCGACAGACGTGGACCAGGTGCTGATGGAGCGACACGAGTGGGCGGTGGTCGAATGTTCAACCCGCCTCGCACTGCTTGCTAATAAATAAAATCTTTCATCCAAAACTGTGAAGCTTCCAGATCAGCAAGGCGCTCAGACAAATATGGGACGCCCTGTTCTTGAGCTGAGCCGAACTGCCGGCTAGATTGCCCCTCATGCTTTACGTGAGGACTTACTTGTTGTTGACTCAGCTGCGATGGTACTCCCGCACTCCGCCTACCCATAGCGGAAGATTCACCGGGCTCTCCTTCATCTTCCTCTTCATCTCAACCCGCAGGCGCATCACCAGGCATGCGGACAATAAACTTCCAGCCACCTTTTCTCCCAACCACACGTAGCAAATGGCAACTCACCAGGTTGGCCCTGGAGATCATGGATGGGGCAGTGACCTGCACCATCGGAGGTAGCTGGATCCAAACTACCAAACTTTTGGCGATGCGGGTAATGTAGTAAGCACCCCGATCGCACCCGCGAGACCATAAGTGGCTTCGTGGTGGAAGATATAGGTCAGCATATACCCCATATGGATGGGGTACTGCTGCTGCATGCTAAATAAGGAGATCAAATCCTGCCACCCCACCACATTCTTGCTCAGGGCCCTAGCGGTGAGTGAGTGACTAAGCAAATGTTGCATAAAACTTAAAGCGGGGGAGACAATCTTCGTTGATTTCGCACGGCGGGCGACGTACTCCTCATTCCCTCCGGTTAGAGAATGCCAAGCGGCCCACGGAGTCAGACCCTCTGGAAAATCATAGCACAACTCGGGGAAATTAATCTGGGATGCCTTCGCCACGGTATAGACATCTGCATAATGGCAAGCTCCGGAAGTGTGACAGTGAAGACATTTCCCATCATCCGAAAGGAACAGTTGGGGAAATAGCGGTTGTCTGCCGTTGTCTCCCAAGTGAATGTGGAAAGGAACTCCAATGTCAATTCCCGGTAGCCAAGCTCGTCGCACTGGAACAACTTGCTCCAAAAATCGAAAGAGTAGAGAATGAGCACGGCCTCTGCTAATGCACTGTCATCCCCAATGGAATGCAGCTCGTTCCAATCAACAAGCAGCTGAGAGAGGAATGGCTTGTCCTTCAAGGAATTGTAGCGTTGAGTATGCTCTGCCTTAGAGAAGGTTCCCATTCTCCCCAAGATATGAGTAGGGGTTGCCGAAGCACGACCGGATTGTTGATAGGCCTTTACTACATGGCGGCGTCCAGGCTCCATTACAGCACAGTGAGGAAGAGAGATCTGAAATTGAGGGAGCCTACCGGATGAGAGAGAGCCAGACCACCGGAGAGGAATCAGAACGGGATGAGCGTCGACAACGCAAGCGCAGCGGACCAAGCGGGATATTAGGGCGCACACACAGTGGACAGCAGACTTGAATTTAAAGAAACTGGGCATGCGCACGACCAGTGGTCGTGCGATGATAAGTAGTGCGCACGACCAGTGGTCGTGCGCAGTGAAATTTTTCAAATGCCCGAGTTTTCAGTCTATTTCGCCCTACTGACCACATGGTGCAACAGAGAGCTCATCACGCAGCTGGGCTACCACACCCATAATTAAATTCAAACAAAAAATTAAACAAAAGAAACACTATCATAGATAACTGTTGGGTTTATTGTCTCCCAACAGGACCTATTCAAAATCTGAGCATTTCCTAACTGATGGGCGAATGAAACTGGAAATGCTCAGGCAGAGGTTCATGGTCGCGCTGCGGTAGCGGGTACCAGAATGGAGATTGAACATAAGCCCCAATACGTGTATACGTATACCTGTCGTATGTGTCAGGCATGGGAAGACAGTAACTTGGGATGCTCATCGGCTCCAACTCCACCTGCATTTGGTCACAATAAGTCCTAGGCCGCATTATAGGCCCTTGCACTGATTGGACCAATTCCACAATGTGGTCCTGCATGGAAGTAGACACGAGAGCATGGTCAAGAAATAAACTAGAAGAATAACATAAACGAACCTCGATATTGGGGATGATCCCGGAGTCATCCCCCATCGGTGAAATTGTGAGCGCTTCCATACAGCTGTCTAGGCTGGTGCAAGAATGTTCTAAAGATGCATCTGCCTCGTCCATGCCTCGGGCATCCTCACATGGGGTGATGGTCGTAACCTATGCCATGGAGTCGTCCTCCTCGACTGGATCTAATAGAATGCTGGAAATGCTAATTTCCACCTGCGATTCAACCTCAACAGCATTGTCAGAAGAAGAAAGAATGCTATGCAAAGAAGAAGGTGAAGTCACGAAGCTCGGTAGGACGTTGAGCGCTGGCTCTCCACAACTAATAGATTCAATGCTAGGTTATGTACGCAGTTCATGAGTATAAATAGCAGTGTCGGAATGGGGATAAGCACATGTAGCGGCGCACATACCTGGGATGCCTTCTCCATAACATAGAGATGGCAATGGTGCATACCCCGATACAGAAGGGATGCTACCCAAGGTTGAAGTGAAGATAATCTGAAAATCTGGCTCGTCATCCACCGCTAGCTCAGCTAGGTAAGCGGCGCAATCCTTCAATGCATGATCCCAGCTTCGACAAAAAAGGCCCTGATTAGCCGGCTTCGGTGGTGCAACAGGTGCTGAAGCCGAATAAAAGTAGTGCGGCAATGGCTCCGCGGGTCGGTAGCTAACCGGCTTATGTCTACGATATGTAGATTCCTGAATTTCCTGGCTGCTATAGTTCTGAGGGCATCTGTCGCTAACATGAGAGATGTCTCCACAATGACGGCAACGGATATTGAAATTGGCCCACATTGCGGAGATTTCTGATATAAAGGCTACAACTACTTGGCATAGATTCTGCGAATAAAACTAACAAGTCCATCTTACGGAATAACAACTCAAGAGAAAAGTGATCAAAACAAAACAAAACAATACAACTCTTATAACGAAATTCTCAGTCATCCTGAGTCGCTTTAAAGTTGCATTCCCCGGTAACGGCGCCAAAAACCTGATGCGTGTAAATCGGCAAGCGCACCGGTCGTACAAGTAATAAAGTTTGGGAATGAATCCCTGAGTGTCGGTCTCTTGAGGAATGCAATTAGCATAAAGTGGCAACAGTACAGAAAATATTATTATGAGAGTTATAAATAGAAAAAGAGTAAAAAAGGGACTTGAGAGATTGTAGTTGTTTGATCTAATAAACTAGGAAAAACTATGTGGGTCGAAGGCACCGCTTCGCAAGGTGGAGTGGGTGATTCGGCCGCGATGCCGAACTTCAGTTGAGCAAGTGAACGGAAAGCTAAATGGATGGAAGTGTTCTTGAGTGGAGTGCAATCGGGTATGGCAAGTGTAACACCCCCTATCTATCACATAGCATATAGCAGTAGGCCCGGCCGGGGCCTGATGCCGTATGCCACAGACAGACCGGGTGGTTACTCATGGAAACCATCCAACCAATCATAATGTCCTACACAGAGCATTCTAGCGGAAGTAGTTTAAAAGTTGCAATAAAGAACCCGGCACTAAAGCATGAATGTCCACTAGTACAAAATAGGAATGTTATACAAATACCAACACAAGCCTTAAGGCCTTACAAAATGTTTCACTTGATATTACATGATTTACAAACCACGGCACGCATGCCGGTCATACATGAATAAAATAGTAAACACTTCCAATTAGGCCTTCAAGGGCCGGCTTCACACTTGGGCTTTAGCCCGCTATTGACCGCTTGGTCCAGCAGCACCTGCAAGCAACAAACCACCGCACGGTGGCAAAACAAGGCAACGATCAGCAATGCTGACCAAATTATAACGATCCCGCCCCCAACTCGGGGCGGCGATGCTCCTTCCCTGCATTTCATTAGCATAAGCGAGCAATATATATATATAAAACCATTTCATCACAAACGTTGGCTTGCACGACCACACGCCCCGTGCTCTCAGGGCACATTCTCGGTGAACCGGTCGATGTCACGTCAATTAAAGCCATAGACATTCCGGACTCACCATCGCCACTTTAACGGCCAAACCTATGAGTATTTTGTCTTCTTGGCCTGGGTCACGACAATTTAAGCCATAGACCACCGAAGACCCTAATCTATGACAACGGCAACTGCCACGTACCCTTAGGTCTCTTTAACCGAACGACATAGAACGGGTACGGTTCCATCTAAACCGTGCTCACATCGCAATGACAATTTAAGACATTTGCGCGGGTCAAACTTCTCCCGAGTCCCGTTTCCATCACAATTCACATAACCCGGTTATGTTCAAGTTGGCTCTCAGGCCACCAAGTTGGCAAGATCACGCATCCGCCCAGTTTTCCGAGTGCACCTTTGGGTTAATCCTCAAGGCTCCCTGTTGCAATCTACCGTGTAGAAAACCCAAAAAACAACCAATAGCACGAAGTCTTCTCCGGCATTTATGCAATGCAACATCACCGATCCAGACCAACATGTCCGGGTAGGCTTCACACATCATGCCTATGTCCGTTCTCGCTTACGGACTCTAAACAACGGGGACTTCACATATCTACCAGAATAAACGCCTCCAACTCTCCGCAAACTCGCGAGAGCGGGCTTCCTATGCAAAGAAGGAGAGCTACTCATGATCAAGAAGAGAATCGTTACCCTAGCGTTCCTCTTTGGCGCCATGGAAAAGTAAGCGGATGAAAAGCACCGCACTAGCTTTGCCTCCGTGGATCCGGAGTCGGCTTGCGATTCGGAGCTTCGAAGCTCCTCCAATGGCCGGATCTAGCTTCTTCTTCCTTCCTTGGCTCTCCTCTCTTTCTAAGATTTAGAAAGACAACCACTCATGAAAAGTGAGGGTTTATAAGGCCCAATCCTGGGTATATCCCTTCAGGAACAACCCCCAGCCGTTGGATTATCAATTAAAGAAACGAACGGCTTTGATTCGGGACTGAAATGCCCAATCTGGACCGCACACGGCCTGGCACACGCCCGTGTCCAGGGCCGTGTGCCTCATTCGTCGTCAAAATTGGCTCGCCTGGAACAACACACGGGTATCGAACACGCCCGTGTTCGACTCGACACGCCCGTGTTCCACCTGACACGGCCGTGTGGCCGGCCGTGTACACCCATCGTTTTTCCCCGAAAACAACCCGAGCACTGCACAGGTTCTAGGACACGCCCGTGTCCTTGCCCGTGTCACCTCAACACGCCTGGGCTCCAGGCCGTGTACACGGTCTCGACACTCGACACTTCGTCGAGTGAAGATCGTCGACCTGACGACACGGCCTTGGACACGCCCGTGTCCTAGGCCGTGTGCCTTGTCTCGACACAAAGTCGAGCAAAATGTCGACTCCCCAGGACGAGTGTCGACACGGGTCGACACGCCCTACGACACGCCCGTGTCGCAGGCCGTGTGCCATGTCTCGACACTTCGTCAAACGCAGAGTGTCGACTTCGCGGCTAAGTGTCGACACGGGTCGACACGCCCTGCGACACGCCCGTGTCGCACGTCGTGTGCCCAGTCTCGACACAATGTCGAGATCAAAGTGTCGACTTCCCGACTGAGTGTCGACACAAGCTTGACACGCCCTGGGACACGCCCGTGTCCCAGGCCGTGTGCCTGCAGGCAGAACCCAAAACTGGCCCAAAACGTCCCCTGTCGCTCCTTTGAGTTTCGGGGCGTTACAACTCTCCCCCTCTTAAAAGGATTTCGTCCACGAAATTATATAAAGGAAAGACATGTACAAAACCAAAATTTGTACCTGAGCGGAACAACTCTGGATACTCGTCAAGCATAGTCTGCTCTCGCTCCTAAGAGAGCTCCTCACGACCGCAATTATCCCACCGGACCTTGACCATCCTGATCTCTTTATAGCGTAGCCGCTTGACCTCCGAGTCCTCAATCCGCACGGGCTTGACCTTTGTCATTAGCCCACTATCCACCGGCACTTGATCAACCGCGATCACTTGCATAGGCTCTTGCACCGCCTTCTGAAGCACCGAAATATGGAATACATCATGTAATCCACCAAGCTCCACTGAAAGCTTCAACCGATAGGCCGCTTCACCAACTCGCTCCAGAACCTCAAACGGCCCAAGGTACCTCGGGGTTAGCTTTTTCAATCGCCGCACCCGCAAGACACCCTTGAACGGCTTGATCTTTAAGTACACATAGTCGCCCACAGCGAACTCCACGTTCCTGTGCTTGGCATTATAGTACTTCGCTTGCCGGTCCTGAGCGATAAGCAACCTCTCCCGAATGGTTCTCACTAAAGAAGTAGCATCCTCCACTTCCAATCGCTTATACAACTTTGACTCACCCATTTCTAACCAAGACAACGGCGTGCGACAATTTCTACCATATAGTGCCTCGAAAGGCGTCATCTGAATACTCGCTTGGTAGCTATTGTTGTATGTGAACTCCACCAAATAAAGGTGGTCTTCCCACTGCTTTCCAAAATCCAAGACCCACATGCGGAGCATGTCTTCCATGGTTCTATTGACCCTCTCGGTCTGCCCATCTGTTTGCGGATGGAAGGCTGTGCTGAATTTCAGCTTTGTTCCCAACATTTGCTGCACAAGCCTCCAATCATTGGACGTGAACCGCCCATCTCGGTCACTCACGATGCTGCGGGGCACACCATGAAGCCGTACTATGTTATCCACATAAAGCTTTGCCAACTTCTCCACCGGATCATCCTTCCTATGCGGAATAAAATGCGACACCTTTGTTAGCCGATCAACAACCACCCAAATGGCGTCGTTCCCCTTTTGCGACCTTGGCAAACTGTGCACAAAGTCCATAGAGATGTCGTCAAATTTCCATTCCGGAATAGGCAAGGACTTAAGAAATCCTCCCGGCTTTTGGCACTCCGCCTTCACCAAGGCGCAAGTTTGGCACTTCGCTACGTATAGCGCCACATCCTTCTTCAAACCCGGCCACCAAAACAGTTTCTTCACATCACGGTACATCTTCGTGCTCCCCGGGTGAATCGAGTACTTGGTATGGTGTGTCTCGTACAACAACTCCACCCGCAAATTACCCACACTTGGGACACACAGACGACCGTCTTTCCAAAGTAATCCGTCCTCCACGACAAATTGGGAATTTGACCCATCCAGAGCCTCTAACATGAACTGCTTCATATGACCATCCATATCCAAAGCCTGTCGAATACGATCAGCCCGGTCATATTGGACTTCAGTCCAATTCAGAGCTGCTTCAGCACTTGATTGCCTATCCACATAAACAATCTCTAACGCCTCCAACTCCCGCACCAACCGCTCATCATGCATCGATAGCCAATTGGCTTGAGCTGGGGCTCGGCGACTCAACGCGTCCGCAACCGCATTACCCTTACCAGGCACGTAGTGGATCTTGAATGTATAGTCCCCCAGGAACTCCATCCATCTACGCTGTCGCATATTCAGATCCTTCTGATCAATAAGGTACTTCAGGCACTTGTGATCGGTGTAGATATCAATCTTCACACCGTACAAATAGTGTCTCCACAGCTTCAAGGCAAAAATCACGGCCGCTAACTCCAAGTCATGGACCGGATAGTTCCTTTCATGCACTTTTATCTGTCTCGAGCCATAAGCTATTACACTTCCGTGTTGCAGTAGCACGCAACCCAAACCGCTGCCCGAAGCATCACTATAAATCTCATAGCCTTCGATCCCACATGGCGAACTCAGCACAGGCGCCGTGGTCAACCGACACTTCAACTCCTCAAAAGCTCGCGCGCACTCCGGCGTCCAAACGAACTTATGCTCCTTCCTCGTCAAAGTAGTGAGAGGCAAAGCTATCCGCGAGAAGTTCTCTACGAAGCGCCTATAATAGCCGGCAAGCCCCAGAAAACTCCGGACTTCCGCTACCGTAGCAAACTCAGGCCACTCCCGTATCGCAACAATCTTCGCCGGATCCACAACAATACCCTCTCCACTCACTATATGACCGAGGAACGCCACTGAGGATAGCCAAAATTCGCACTTAGAGAACTTGGCATACAACTGATTTATCCTTAGCGTCTCCAACACCAAATGAAGATGCTTGAAGTGATCTTCTCACTTTGCGAGTACAACAAAATATCATCGATGAAGACGCTCACGAAATGGTCCAAGTACTCCCTGAAAGTCATGTTCATCAAATCCATGAACACTGACGGCGCATTTGTCAGCCCAAACGGCATGACCGTAATCTCATAATGCCCGTATCTCGTACTAAATGCTGTCTTTGGGATATCACTCTCCCTTATTCGCAGCCGATAGTACCCAGCCTTGAGATCCAGCTTCGAGTACACCGTCGACCCGACTAACTGATCAAAAAGATCATCAATCCGGGGGATCGGGTACTTGTTCTTCTCCGTCAACTTGTAGAGCTCCCGATAATCAATACATAGCCTCAAGCTTCCGTCCTTCTTCTTAACAAAGAGGACCGGTGCACTCCAAGGCGAAGAACTCGGGCGCACATACCCTTGCTCCAACAAATCTTGCAGTTGAACTTTCAGCTCTGCCATTTCCTTAGGCGCTAGCCGATAAGGACATCGTGACACAGGCTTTGCACCTGGCACTAGCTCAATCGTAAAATCTATCTCCCGTTGAGGCGGGGCTCCAGGAAGATCTGCGGGGAACACATCAGGGTATTCTGATACCACTGAAATACAATCCAACGCGGGCTTCGGCTTCGCAACCTCCACTAGTGTAAAGAACAGTTCTGCACCGGCACGAACCGCCTTCACCACCTGAAGAGCAGACATGAACGTCTTGCTCGACCCCTTTAAGCCCGTAAAAGTTGTCTCACGACTAGCTCCCAGCTTGACTTCCTTGCTACCGCAATCTATATGGGCCTGCTGCTCCGAGAGCCAGTCCATGCCAAATATAACGTCAAACTCCACCAACGGAAGTAAAGACGCCTACAGGTTGTACTCCTGATTCCTAATACGAATCTTAACATCGCAGATCCTATCCGCTCGCATCGAACACCCATTGGGCAACAACACATCCAACTTATCCTTCGCCATCGAAGAAGGGACTCCGATGCGTGATATAAATCCTTCGGATAAGAAGGAGTGCGAAGCTCCTGTATCGAAGAGTGCTTGTACCGGATTTTCACAAATCAATACAAATCCTAAACAAAGCAGTGGTAAGGTAACATGTGCATAACAAGTATTTAAAGAAATTGACTTTCTATAAATTAAACCGTACCTGTCACCACATCAGCCTGTTTGATGGCCTCCTGTTGGCCAAGATTATAGACCCTTGGTTGGGCCGGAGCATAGTGGGACGCGGTCGACTCCACCGCCTTGCCATTCTCTTCATAAGTAGCTCCCGGCCTTCTCTCGGACTTAGGACGTCCGCTCCAACAGTCACGGGCAAAGTGCCCCGTCTTTTCACAAGTAAAACATGTACCCGGGGTCCGACTCGTAGTCGCCCCAGAAGCACCAGAAGGAGCTGGACCCGAAGTCCTATGCTTCTTGAAAGATCTCCGATAGCCGGACTTTGAAGTAGTCGGCACTTTGAATTCAGATTTCCTATCATCCAAGCTTTTCTTTGCTTTTACATTCTTCATGTCCTTCTCCAAGGACTAGGCAGTGTTGACCAAGGTTAAGAAACCCTGCGTCATCAGCCCCGAGAGTAGCAACCTCAACTCATATCTCAACCCTTCATAGAAGCGATTAGTCTTGCGCTCCTCATCCACGATAGTGGAGCTAGCATAACGACTCAGACGAGTAAACTCGTGGAGATATTCATCCACGCTCCTCTCACCCTGAACCAACTTCAAAAACTCATTCTCCAACGCTATCCTCTGCGCCGAAGGGAGGTATCTAGCCAAGAACAATCTCGAGAACTCCTCCATCGATACATCAACAAGTTGCCTACCTCTCAATAAGTGCAGTTCCAATCCTTCCCACCACATTCTCGCTTCACCGTCCAGAAGGAATGTAGCGATGGTGGTCATTTGCCACTCCTCCATCTCCGTTGCTGTCATGACTCTCTTCACCCTGGAGAGCAAGTCTTCAGCCTGAGATGGGGTTCCCAACCCCGAGAACACCGGAGCGTTAAAGCTCATAACATGCTTAAGCTGTCTCTCGGTTGCCCTCCTTGGCACCACCGGTTCCACAACCACTTGCTCCACTCTCCTCGGCTCAGCCTCTTGCAGCGGTACCTGCTCCATCGCAGGAGCGGGCTGCTGCGTTTGCCTTGCAGGCTGCGCATTTATCACGACCAACACAGCTTCGGCCACCAATCGTATGTTCTCATCCGATAGAGGTGTTGCAGGAGCAACATCTGGTGCACTGCTAGCCTCAGAAACTCGTCGTTCTCACGGCCCAACACCACTTCTGGTCACCTATAGTGGTAGAAAACACCGTTAAACGACCAAATAAATTGCAAACAGCAATTATAGGAACACGCAGGTTCCTCAAACACGTGTATTTTCATTCCTAAGTGGACATTCATGGGTTCTTTTACTGTTATAATGATGACGCACACAATGAACCCTTAAAAAGAATTCGTCCACGAATTCATGTTAAGCCCGACCAAAACCAGTAGTCTGATACCAAATTGTAACACCCCCTATTCGTCACATAGCATATAGCAGTAGGTCCGGCCGGGGCCCGACGCCGTATGCCACAGACAGACCGGGTGGTTACTCAAGGAAACCATCCAACCAATCATAACGTCCTACAGAGAGCATTCTAGCGGAAGCAGTTTAAAAAGTTGCAATAAAGAACCCGGCACTAAAGCATGAATGTCCACTAGTACAAAATAGGAATGTTATACAAATACCAACACAAGCCTTAAGGCCTTACAAAATGTTTCACTTTATATTACATGATTTACAAACCACGGCACGCAGGCCGGTCATACATGAATAAAACAGTAAACACTTCCAATTAGTCCTTCGAGGGCCGGCATCGCACTTGGGCTTTAGCCCGCTATCGACCGCTTGGTCCAGCAGCACCTGCAAGCAACAAACCACCGCACGGTGGCAAAACAAGGCAACGGTCAGCAATGCTGACCAAATTATAACGATCCCGCCCCAAACTCGGGGCGGCGATGCTCCTTCCCTGCATTTTATTAGCATAAGTGAGCAATATATATATATATATATATATATATAACCATTTCATCACAGACGTTGGCTCGCACGGCCACACGCCCCGTGCTCACAGGGCACATTCTCGGTGAACCGGTCGATGTCACGTCAATTAAAGCCATAGACATTCCGGACTGACCACCGCCACTTTGACGACCAAACCTATGAGCATTTTGTATTCTTGGCCTGGGTCACGACAATTTAAGCCATAGACCACCGAAGACCCTAATCTATGCCAGCGGCAAGTGCCATGTACCCTTAGGTCTCTTTAACCGAATGACATAGAACGGGTACGGTTCAATCTAACCCATGCTCACATCGCAACGACAATTTAAGCCATTTGCGCGGGTCAAACTTCTCCCGAGTCCCGTTTCCATAACAATTCACATAACCCGGTTATGTTCAAGTTGGCTCTCAGGCCACCAAGTTGGCAAGATCACGCATCCGCCCAGTTTTCCGGGTGCACCTTTGGGTTAATCCTCAAGGCTCCCTGTTGCAATCTACCGTGTAGAAAACCCGAAAAACAACCAATAGGACGGAGTCTTCTCCGGCATTTATGCAATGCAACATCACCGATCCAGACTAACATGTCCGGGTAGGCTTCACACATCATGCCTATGTCCATTCTCGCTTACGGACTCTAAACAACGGGGACTTCACATATCTACCCGAAGGAACGCCTCCAACTCTCCGCAAACTCGCGAGAGCGGGCTTCCTATGCAAAGAAGGAGAGCTACTCATGCTCAAGAATAGAATCGTTACCCTAGCGTTCCTCTTTGGCGCCATGGAAAAGTAAGCGGATGAAAAGCACCGCACTAGCTTTGCCTCCGTAGATCCGGAGTCGGCTCACGATTCGGAGCTTCGAAGCTCCTCCAATGGCCGGATCTAGCTTCTTCATCCTTCCTTGGCTCTCCTCTCTTTCTAAGATTTAGAAAGACAACCACTCATGAAAAGTGAGGGTTTCTAAGGCCCAATCCCGGGTATATCCCTTCAGGAACAACCCCCAGCCGTTGGATTATCAATTAAAGAAACGAACGGCTTTGATTCGGGACTGAAATGCCCAATCTGGACCGTACACGGCCTAGCACACGCCCGTGTCCAGGGCCGTGTGCCTCATTCGCCGTCAAAATCGGCTCGCCTGGAACAACAAACGGGTATCGAACACGCCCGTGTTCGACTTGACACGTCCATGTTCCACCTGACACGGCCGTGTGGCCGACCGTGTACACCCATTGTTTTTCCCCGAAAACCACCCGAGTAATGCACGGGTTCTAGGACACGGCCGTGTCCTTGCCCGTGTCACCTGAACAGGCCTGGGCTCCAGGCCGTGTACACGGTCTCGACACTCGACACTTCGTCGAGCGAAGATCGTCGACCTGATGACACGGCCTTGGACACGCCCGTGTCCTAAGCCGTGTGCCTTGTCTCGACACAACGTCGAGCAAAATGTCGACTCCCCGGGACGAGTGTCGACACGGGTCGACACGCCCTGCGACACGCCCGTGTCACAGGCCGTGTGCCATGTCTCGACACTTCATCAAACAAAGAGTGTCGACTTCGCTGCTAAGTGTCGACACGGGTCGACACACCCTGCGACACGCCCGTGTCGCAGGCCGTGTGCCCAGTGTCGACACAATGTCGAGATCAAAGTGTCGATTTCACGAATGAGTGTCGACACAAGCTTGACACGCCCTAGGACACGCCCGTGTCCCAGGCCGTGTGCCTGCAGCCAGAACCCAAAACTGGCCCAAAACATCCCCCATCGCTCCTTTGAGTTTCGGGGCGTTACAACACGGGTATGGAGTGGATGTGGAGTGAGCGAGGTACATTCACGGACACTACTCACAAACATAAGAAAAATTCTTACATCCCATTAGATATAGAATAAAACTTAATGTTCATTACAATGTAAACCATTCCATACTACAGAGGAAGGTGAAGAGGAGTAAACCAAAAGAGAGTGAAGATCCACCGCAGTTCGTGGCCGGAGTAGCGAGTTGTCAATCCGCTTCCGAGCTCAGTCCAAGGAGGATTCTGGTACCAACGAGTTGTCACCTCGAAGGCCTTTAAGTCCGTTCTCTAGGTTATCTTCTTCACCAACTCCGGTGGAAAGCTTGGAGTTGAAGTCGTCTATTGGATCCCTAGTTGATTTGGGCTAGTTTCACTAGATTAGGATGTGACCCAACCTGTATAGCGAGGGTCAAATTTGTGTCCTAGAGTCTAGGTCAAGTCCTTAGGTTCAACTTCAGATGGACCAGCTTTCAATAAGACTATCAGAGACTCAAGATTTAGAAGTTTTCAAGACTAAGTGATATGAGTTCAATGTTCGTCGAACTCAGCTCGACAAAAGGTGTTCGGAGCTCGACGATCGTGAGACAATTCTTAGTGCTGAGATCGACGATCTTTGTTCTCTGTTCGACGAAGACTGAGTTTCTACATCAAGCTTAAGTCAGGATAACTTCAGAATTTTTCTAAGTCCAGCTTCAAGCTTCGGTCGACGAACTAGATTCTGAGCTCGACGAACTTGGACCTTAAGTTCTCAACTTCTCAGCTCGACGAATTTGGTTCTTAGCTCGCCGAATGCAGATTGTTAGTTCGACGAATGTTAAAGTAGAATTGACAGGTTTTCCTAGAAGACTAAGTGTTATTGTCTGGTCGACAAACTCAAGCTCAGCTCGACGAACTGTGAACTCAGCTCGACAATTCCTGTTCTTCGTTCGATGATTCCAGCTTAGGTCTTCTTCAGGTTTCCCGTCCCGTTCCTTGGCGTTGATTCCGGAACAATTAATGTCGGATCTTCTCGGAATGTTACCGTTAGAACGTGCAATTAATCTGGGATTATTTCATGCCATTTTTCCATGGGACAGTTAGGGAAATCATTGATTGCCGCTTCTTTCCAATGCCGACTGCAATTACTGCTCAAGCATTCAAATTTCAAAAGGATTCTTCATTCAGAAAGATACACACAGAGAAGAAAAAGTAATCTTGCATACAGTCAGTCAGACACACAGACAGATTGCACAGAACAACAATCTTACAACAATCAAAAGTTCTTGACTGCAATTAGCCTTGGCTAGAGAACAACTTCATCAAGAAGAAGAAGAACAACCAAGTACTACCAAGAGTCTTCTTCCTTCAATCCTCCAGGACAACTTCAGAAGGACAACATAACTCTATCTGTCAAAGAAGTTCTTGAAGCAATCTCTAGTCCAGGCACTCAAGTCTTCAAGTCCTGTCACCCTGAAGCAGTGCTCGAGTTTTCCTGATACATTCAAGATCTCAGGGGGAGCAAATCTGCTGAAATCAATCGACTGTCTTCTCAGTTGTCATTGAGAAAGAGAAGACACCATCACCTCTTTTCCAACTCATATACAGGGTTTTAATTCCCTTCAAAATTATTCCTGGTTGCAAGTCTCCTTCCAAAAGACTTGAGGTTTTGGTTTTTGAGCACCTGAACAAAAGCTCATTGGTGTAAGGCACCCGATCAAAAACCTGAGTGGATTCCTACCAGGGTGGTAGAAGAGTGGATGTACCCAGGTTGGGGAACCACTATAAAATTTCTTGTGTCGTCTGGTTGCCCTTTATTTTTGTTTTGGCTGTGTTGTTCTGTGATTAATAGGTTGTTGTGCTTATTTTATTTTACTTACTGATTTGTTCACTTAGGATTACAACAAAAGTTGTAAAACATTTTGTAGTGAGCACAATACTCTATTCACCCCCCCCCCCTCTAGAGTATTTCAGATCTAACCTGCACTTTCAATTGGTATCAAAGCGAGGTTGGTTAAAATACCACACCTTAATTGGTTGTACAGGCTAACACCTGAACCACAAAGATCCCTCTTGTTAGATCTGTTTGTTTGTTTTTGTTATTAGATTTATTTCTTCACAGAAATGGCCCAAAACAACGATTATGCAAGCATCAGACCTCCAGTGTGCAATCTTAACAAGTTTGCCATCTGGAAGGCAAGAATCAGGTTATACATGAATTCTATTGATGAGGATATTTTCTCTTCTATCTTGACAGGAGTACCTCCAGCACCTACAGCTTCTACAAGCACCTCAACAAACATGACTGCAGTACCTCCTCCAGAGAACAATGAAGCTTACAAGAAAGCCAAAATGGCAGATGCTAAGGCAATGAATATCTTTGCTCAAACTATGTCAGATGACATATTTCAAAAGGTGGCTGAGTGCACCTCAGCCAAGGCCATTTGGGATTCCCTCAACCAAATGATAGCTGGTTCAGCAGATGAAAGGAAAGACAGGAGATCCAATCTCATATCCCCGTATGAGAATTTCAAAAAGGATGCGGCCGAATCAGTGGCTGACATGTATAATAGGTTGAGCTCAATCATCAATGAGCTCAAAACCTTGGATATGGACATCACCCTGACAGAAGTGAATGACAAGATATTGATGTGCTTCCCAAGCTCTTGGGACTCCAGAATCTGGCCAATCAAAGAAGCCAAAAGCCTAAATGAGATATCAAATGAATCTCTGCTAGGCAAATTAAAATCCTATGAGCAGCTGATCAAATCAAGAGAAGCAGCAGAATAGAAGGCAACAACTCCAGTAAGAAAGGATCACAGCATAGCCTTCAAAGCATCTGAGGATAGTGAGACCTCAACTTCAAATGAAGAACTCATGAGCCTCTTTGCAAAAAGATTCTATAAGATGGCTAGGAAGGATTTCAGAGGGAAATCATCCAGGCAGGATGATAAGCCCAGATTTGACAAGACACCAACCAAGGAGGTTATGTGCTGTGGGTGCAGAAAGCCTGGACATTACATCTCAGAATGTCTAGAAAACCAGAAGAAGGACAAGAGCAGAGAAAAGGACTCCAGGAGAAGACACATCAACATACCCTCTTCCAGCAAATACAAAAAGAAAGACAAGGGCTTTGTTGCTGAAACATGGAGTGATACAGAGGAAGAATCATCCTCTTCTAGCTCAAGTGAAGAAGTGGAAGAAGCAAGATCCAAGGAGGTTTGCCTAATGGCAATTGATGCCTCCAGGAGCATTTCTGGATCAGAAGGAGAATCTGAAGATGAAGCAGCCTCAGACTCAGAGGCAGATCAGGTTCTTTCTAGTTTTGATTTTAATTCTAATTTATTTAAAACTGAATTCAAAACTATGTGCTTAGACTTAATCAATTCAGAAAAAGAAATAAAAACTCTTAGAGAAAGAATAGGAAGTCTTGAATCTGTTAACTCAGAAAACATTAAACTATGAGATCAACTAACCTTAGCTAATGAACAAATAATTAAATTAAAATCTGATTTATGTGAGGCCAAACAACTTGAGCAATCTCTCAATGGGAGAAGTCTCAAGCTGATGGACATTACAAGCATAGTTAATGTCAGATTAAATGGCAAGCTGGGCTTGGGTGTTTCATCAAGTTTGCCCCCCATAATTAAGAAAAATATTCTTACAACCCCTATTAAATTTATTTCTGCCAAGGGAAAGGAAAAGATTATAAACAAACCATTGTCTGAAAATAATCCAAAACCTATAGACAAGAGAAACAGAAATCAGAAAACAGTTAATAAAAACAAAGTTCAACAGCATTCGTCGAACGCAGATCGACGATATGTGGCCAGTTCGTCGAACCCAGATCGATGAACGCTGAACGCAAACTTCAGTTATAATAATTCGTCTAACTGCGATCGACGAACTGTGTATGGTTCGTCGAGCAGAGGTCTACGAACTTGGGGCGCAGAAAATGACTACTGTCATTCTCTGAGCAGAGATCGACGATCTCAGCCCTATTCGTCGAACTCTGGTCGACGAACTTACAGGAATTCAGCGAACCCAGAAGGACCAAACAGAAATCATTTCTCTTACAGAAATTTTAAGCCAGCTAATAAACCATTCAATCCAGTAGCTGATTGGGTTATTCCACCTAGGAGATATCACCACTCAGGTTATAAATCTCAACATTCATTATCAGTTATATACAGTTTCTCTTTTCAACCAAATAAAGTATCCAAGGTAACCTGGGTCAAGAACAATTAAGCTTTGTTTTTCATTACAGGTACAGGTGAAGAGTTGTCCAAGGGTGAGTCAGACCTGGTACTTATATAGTGGTTGCTCCAAGCACATGACAGGGAGCAAGGGAAATCTATCCAATTACAAGCCCAAGCTAGGACCAAAGGTGATTTTTGGAGATTCAAACAGTGGCCAATCAGAAGGATATGAGATAGTAAAGATTGGAACAGTTACTTTCAAGAGACTAACATATGTAAGAGGACTCAAACATAACCTAATATCCATAAGTCAATTATGTGATGAAGGTTATCAGGTACACTTTAACACTACCTCTTGTTCTATTATTAATAATGAAAACAAAATTGTTTTAATTGGAATTAGACAAGGCAACATATATCTAGTAGATTTTATTTCTGCCACAACTGATATCTGCTTACTGAATTTTACTAGTAATCAAAATGAGTTATGGCATAAAAGATTAGGGCATGTAAATCTTAAGAATATAGCTAGGTTATCTAAATACAACCTTGTTAGAGGTTTACCTTCTGGCCCCTACAAGAAGGAAAACCTATGCAGGGTTTGTCAATTAGGCAAGCAAACTAAAACTACTTTCAAATCTATTAATAAAAGTGATTCACCTAGGATTTTGTATTTGCTTCATGTGGATCTATTTGTACCCATTGCAGTACAAAGCCTAGGAGGGAAGTCTTATACTTTAGTGATTGTTGATGACTTCTCTACATTTAGTTGAGCAGCCTTTCTGAGAGCTAAGTCAGATACATTCAAGGTTCTTATAGATTTTCTCAGGACCATACAGATTGAGTTCTCTACTCATGTTGCATTGATCAGAAGTGATCATGGCACAGAGTTTGAGTCTCTTCTTATGCATGAGTTCTGTGAGAATGAAGGTATCAGGCAGTGCTTCTCAGCTCCTAGAACTCCCCAACAAAATGGGGTTGCTGAAAGGAAAAATAGGACACTCATTGAAGCTGCAGACACATTATTGGCAGATGCTTACATGCCTCTATCCTTTTTGGCAGAAGCTGTAAATACTGCTAACTATGTCCTGAATAGAAGCCTTATACATAAGCTGAAAAATAAGACCCCCTATGAATTACTTAAAGGGAAGAAACCTAAAATCACATATTTTAAGGTTTTTGGTTGTATATGTTACATTCACACAAATAACAAAAGATACATTAGAAAGTTTGAGGCTAAGGCTGAAGAAGGGATTTTTCTAGGATACTCCCAAATAAGCAATGCCTATAGGGTTTTCAATAAATCCACTCTTAAAATTGAAGAATCTGTCCATGTATCTTTTGATGAAGCTAACATGTCTTATAAGGAGAAAGAGATTTCTACCAATAGCTTTTTGCAGGTTCCACAACTGTGTGAGTCTATAGCTGGACTAAACCTTACCCAAGAGGTATCAACCCATCCTACTCCACAGGTTGCTGAAGACAGTGAAGAAGAGATTCAAGTGGAAGTGGCTGAACTTCCCTCAACAGCTAGTACCATTCCTCAAGAGGAATTAAATACAGAAGTTGTTGCTGAGCAAACTCCACCAACTGATCTTGTCACACTTAGAGATCACCCCATATCTCAAGTGATTGGAGACATTTCAGTAGGTGTACAGATAAGGCATCAACTCAACCAAGACTTGATGCATGCCTGTTTTCTCTCTCAAATTGAACCTCTCACCATCCATGAAGCTGAACAAGATCCACATTGGATCATTTCAATGCAAGAGGAACTAAATCAGTTTGAGAGATGTAGAGTTTGGGATTTGATTCCAAGACCTCACAACTACCCAGTTATTGGAACCAATTGGGTCTACAGGAACAAGCTAGATGCTCAAGTTAACATAGTGAGAAACAAGGCTAGGCTTGTTGCACAAGGCTACACGCAAGAAGAAGGAATTGACTATGACTAAACATTTGCCCCTGTTGCAAGGTTAGAGGCCATAAGAATATTCCTTCCCTATGCAGCTCACAGGAGATTCAAGGTATTCCAAATGGATGTCAAAAGTGCATTTCTGAATGAAGTGCTTCAAGAAGAGGTTTATGTAGAACAACCTTCAGGTTTTCTCTCTAACTCAACCCTCTTTTGTATTTAAATTGCATAAATCTCTCTATAGTTTAAAACAAGCTCCAAGAGCTTGGTATGAGACCTTAGCAAGCTTTATTTTAGAGCATAAATTTACAAGAGGAACCATAGATAAAACTCTTTTCATTAGAAATCATAAGGACCAAATTTTATTAGTACAAATATATGTGGATGACATCATTTTTGGGTCTACTGATCCCAAATTGTGCAAGAGGTTTGCTGACCTCATGTATTCCAAATTTGAGATGAGTAGCATGGGTGAGCTTTCCTACTTCCTTGGTCTTCAAGTGAAGCAGCTCCCTGATGGTATCTTCCTCTCCCAAGCTAAGTATGCTAAAGAGCTTATTAAGAAGTTTGGGATGGGTGATGCTTCAGGAATGAAAACACCTATGGCTACTAAGGTTGTTGTGGATTCTGATGCAACAGGGAAACCTGTAGATCAGAAACATTATAGGGCAATTGTTGGATCCCTATTTTACCTAACAACAAGCAGGCTTGATATAATGTTTGTCACATGCCTTTGTGCTAGGTTCCAAGTGAACCCTAAAGAATCTCACCTTATTTTCTTAAAAAGAATTTTGAGATATATAAAGAGTTGTCCTAATCTAGGACTCTGGTATCCTGCAGAGTCAGAGTTTGAGTTAACTGGATACTCAGATGCTGGCTATGATGGATGTAGAGTGGACAGGAAGAGTACCTCTAGAACTTGCCAGTTCCTGGGTATGAGACTTGTCTCCTGGTTTTGTAAAAGGCAGACATCTGTGTCTACATCAACTGCAGAAGCAGAATATATGGCTGCTGGCAGCTGCTGTTCACAAATATTATGGATACAAAACCAACTCCTAGACTATGGTGTCAACTTAAATAATTCAACATTATTTTGTGATAACACTAGTGTTATTGCTATAGCACAGAATCTAGTTCACCATAGTAGGACTAAACATATTGAAATAAGACATCATTTCATTAGAGATAATGTAGACAAAAAGAAAATTAACTTAATCCATATTCCTACTGATCTATATAGAGCAGACATTTTCACCAAACCTTAGGATGAGAAAACTCATCTGTTCTTTATAAATCAACTGGGTATGATTAATGGAGAAGAGTTAAATTAGTTTTTGTCTGCATTCGACGAATTTTCCAGAGTTCGTCGAACGGAGTTCGACGAATTAGGGAAAGTTTGAGAGATTCTCGTCGAACGGAGATCGACGAATTCTCAGTGTGTGGAAACAATTTTCGTCGACCAGAGATCGACAAACTTTGCTTCAGAAGATATTTCGTCGAACGGAGTTCGACGAACTGTTTTCGATTCTTCTGGATGAGATCGCCGAATTATCTGTCTATAATTTATTTCGTCGAGCTCAGTTCGAATAATTGTTTCTTTTTCGTGGAACGGAGTTTGTCGATTCATATTCTGGAAAACTTATATCTAGGTTTTCTTCGACCTCCGTCCCGCGCTTTCAGTTCCTTTTCTCTTGATCGTCGTTTTTCTCTGTGTCTTTCTTGCACGTCATCAATGGCGATTCCAGTGAGCACCTTAGCCGCAATGAAGTTCGACACCTGGTTTGATATGGATTTTGATTCCTTCCAACACTCTGACCCTACATTTCTCTATATCCTGGAACTGCTAGAAGAACTTCATCTCAAGGATTTCATGACCATAAGGATTAAACTACATGCGACTGAGATTAAAGAATGGGTATACACGTCTACTGCTTCTGAGGATGATACTTTGACAGGAACTATCGGGAGTACCGCTGTTTCCCTATCTCCCGCAATTCTTTCTGAAATTTTTGGTTTGGTGAATGGAGAAGATGATATGGAAATGGATTCTGAAGAATTTAGTGAAATGCTGAAGTTAATGCGGTTTTTTGGAAGAAACCCTAACAAGTTGTTAAAGAAACAACTATCTACCGCCTCTCAGTTCCTAGCGGATATCGTGGGCAAAATACTGATGGGCAAGCACACCGCACATGATTACATAACCAGACATCAATTCCTTATCATGTGCGCTGTGGTGAATAAGCGTTCTGTTAATTGGAGTAAGATTTTCTTTGAGTTGATAAAGAAGAAAAATAGTAAGAAAGAAGTTTGTCTCGGAAGAATCCTGGGGATCTTCCTCCAGGAAAATGCTGGTGAACTCATGGTCTCCCCGACCATCTTCATCAAGGCCAGCAAGCGCCTCACTTGCGCTCTGTTTGGCAGATGGGAGAGGATGATCTCCAAGCCGTCCAAGGCTTCCTCCTCTTCCATCCCTACTTCTGAAAGCACCAGGGCTGTAAAGGCCACTCCCCACCCTGCTGAAGAGGTCCTCCCATCCCCACAATCTCTTCCAGCACCCCTTCCAGCCAAGTAGCCTTCTCATTTGCCTAATCCACCTCCATCTCCACCTCTGGACATCACCAACATCCCCTCTCCACCTCCATCTTCCCCTCTGCAAGCTCATCAACAACCAACACCTCCAGCTTCACCTCATGACTCACATATCCCTACACCTCCTCAGTCTCCTCTCCCCCCTCATTTTTCCTCCATTCCCTCTTACAACATACCCACAAACTCTATCATGCCAGATGCCCCCATTCCATCTTCATCCCCATCCACTCATCACACTCATGTTATTCCACCCTCCATTCCATCCTCTTCCCCTTCCTCCTTTGAATCAACTACCATCTCATCTATCGTCACCATTCTTACCCTCTCATTAAATCTCTTATCACAGAGGTCATTACACCTCTTGTGACTTCCATTCATTCTTTATCTGTTCAAATTTCTGCCCTTTCTGCTGCCTCCTCTTCATTCATGGGTCTGGCTCTAGGTTTTCCTGAACCCAGGCAGGGGGAGATGTTGTATGATGAAGCAGCAGCAGATGTAGATGCAGAAGTAGCATCAGTAGACACAACAGCAGTTTCAGATACAGATATTTTGCTAGAATTTAATTCTGAGATGATTGAATTGATTCATTTTATGGATACTGACATTGACTTAGATGAGTCAGTTGAGCAAATAAAAATTGTTGGTGATTTCATTATGAATCCCACAGTTAATCTACCAGAATTACTGCAAGTTTTTGATACTGCACATATGCAGTTTCTTCCCGCAGATTTTACTAAGCCACATTTGGCTATTGTACCCTATACCTCTCCAGTTAGTCCAGCAGTTGCTAAGCAACTCAGTGATAGTTTTGCTATTCCAGCTTTAGCTTCAATTTCTGCAGCTAGTCCAGAAGTTATTCTAGAAGATATCTCAACCCAAGTTTTGTTATGGATGACTCTCCTATGCCTGATTTGGATGAGCTAATCCTGGCTGACATTGAGGATGAAAATAAGGCAGCAGCTGAAAGCTCTGTCCCCATCATTCGTGATTCCTGTACAGTCTCCTCCTCACCTGTTGCTGAAATTCCAGTTCCTGAAACCTCAACTTCTGCCCCTTCTACAGCAAAAGCTATTATTGATGATAAAGCTTTAAAAGATTTGGATGCTCTTTATGATAACCCTCAGGGTTCTGACAATGAAGAAGAAGAAGATGATGATGATGATTCAGATGAAGATGCTGCAAAGAGAAAAAAGATGCTATCAAAGAAAAGGAAGGCTCCTCCTCCTCCAGCTCCTAAGCCTAATCAAAATGCTGACACCCCTTATTATATTATGCATAATGTTACTCTGTTGGAACACCCTATTACTAATTTGGGTCAGGATCACTATGTCTCTAGGAATCTTTGCTTGACCTCCTGTATAGCTTAATAGGTCAATTAGAATTGAGTCTAAGGGTTAGAAGTCTAGGTTTGGAAGCTGCCCTGAAGACCAAGATTTTGTGTTTGGAGACTAAGTCATATCGTCGAGCTCAGCACGACGATTCGTCGAACTCCGGTCGACGATCGTCTAGCTCAACTTCGACAAGATCGTCGAACTCCATTCGACGATCGCTGAGCTCAACTTCATTATATCGTCGAACTCCGTTAGACGATCGGTGAGCTCAGGTCGACGATTTTGACTCTGCTTTGGATCTTTATCTCTGAGCTCAGTTCGACGATCTTTGAGCTCAGATCGACGATATTTTGCTGCTGTATAGTTCCAGATCACTGAGCTCCGCTCGACGATAGCAGAGCTCAGTTCGACGATGTCAGATAACTTCCAGGATATTTCTACATTCAAATTCAAATCAGTTAGGAGTTATTCTACAATTGATTCAGAGATTTCCTAGCCGTTCTCATTCATTTCTGGACCAAGTTTCAAGGGATTTTTCAAGGAATGTTTCTGTGGACTTTCCTCCAAAAGAGATTATGCAATTAAGGATGCAATCAATGCAGGCCAACGACTATCCTTGATAGAGAATGTTATTCTATTCTGTACCAGAGAATAAAAGATAGAATTTTTGAATCACTCAGAGAACACAGACACACAGTCAGACATTCAAAAGTCTTCTGTCAGAAAGAATTCTCAAGAACACACATCCAAGGAGATCAAGCTTTCTCAAATCTTTATATCTCTTTAGTCTTCAAAGTGTTCAAGGCCAACATAATTCCAGACTCCAGACATTCAACATTTCATCTATTGCTGAAATCATCTATTGCTGGAGTTCAATCTTTGAAGGCCTATCACCCTCAGCAAAGCTTATCTTCCTGAAGATCTCAAGGATTCAGGGGGAGCTTTGACATCAACAATCCACATAGTCTTCTCAGTTGTTTGAGAAAGAGAAGACTTCCATCACTCTCTCACCCCCACTCTGTAAAGGGTTTCTCAAACTCCCTTCAAAAGTTTGAGCTTGGTTTTTGAGCACCTTGTCAAAAGCTCATTGGTGGCAAGACACCTGATCAAAAAATCTGCTTTGGTTTTTGAGCACCTTATCAAAAGCTCATTGGTGTCCAGGACACCTGATCAACTCATCCTGCAGTGGATTCCTACCTAGGGTGGTAGAAGAGTGGATGTACCCAAGTTTAGGGGAACCACTATATTTCCTTGTGTCTTCTGGTTTTGCTTGCTTTCATTTTTGTTTCTGGCCTTGATTTTTCTGTGTTTAGCTTTTGTTTAACTTAGTGCTGTGATTAGATTTATTATTGCTTCCCTGCTCACACATATTACAACAATTGTTGTAAAAAGTTTCAAAGCACCATATACTCTATTCACCCCCCTCTATAGTATATCAGATCTAGCTGCACTTTCAATTGGTATCAGAGCCAGGTTGGTTAAACATACCATACCTGATTGGTTGTACAGGCTAACACCTGAACCCAAAGATCCCAAACTAGATCTGCTTTTCTTTGGTATTTTATTATTAGATTTTGTTTTCACAAATCATGGCCCAAAACAAAGATAATGCTAGCACCAAGACCTCCAGTGTGCAATCTATCCAAGTTTACACTTTGGAAAGCAAGGATTAGACTTTACATGAATTCTATTGACGAAGATATCTTTAACCCTGTTTTGACAGTGTGTCCAAGATCCCTAGAGAACACAAGCACAAATGCTGTTCCACCTCCATCAGGAACAGATGCTGACATCAAGAAATGGAAGGTAGCTGATGTCAAGGCTATGAACATCCTAGCTCAGACAATGTCTGATGACATATTTCAAATGGTAGCTGAATGTAATTCAGCCAAAGAAATTTGGGACAAGCTCTCAGAAATAGTCTCAGGCTCAGCTGATGAGTGAAAGGATAAAAGATCCCACCTCATCTCTCAATATGAGAATTTCAAGAAGTGAGAGACTGAGTCAGTGTGAGATATGTACAACAGACTAAGTCTAATTGTCAGTGAACTCAGGACATTGGACAAAGAGATCTCTCTAACTGAACTTAATGACAAGATCCTAATGTGCTTCCCCAGCACTTGGGATTCAAGAATCTGGCCAATTAAGGATGCCAGAAGTCTGAATGAGATCACTACTGAAGCTCTATTGGGTAAGCTCAAATCTTATGAGCTACTCATCAAGAATAGAGAGGAAGAGCAGAAGGCTGCTTCACCAGCCACAAGAAAAGAGAAGACCATAGCCTTTAAGGCAACTGAAGATCTGCCTGAAGACAAAGCCACAGGCAATGATGAACTACTCAGCTTGTTGGCCAAAAGATTCTACAAGATGGCCAGAAAGGACTTCAGAAGAAGATCATACAAGGAGCAGGATAAGCCAAGGTATGACAAGTCCATTGGTAATAATAAAGACATTATTTGCTTTGGTTGCAGGAAACCAAGGCACATAGTTCCTGACTGTCCAGAGAACAAGAACAAGGACATAAGGGACAGGAAAGAAAGAAGAAAGGAGAAAGACTCCAAAAGGAATGGCAATGGCAAACCTTCTTCAAGCAAAAATAAGCATACAAGAAAAGGATTTGTTGCTGAATCCTGGAGTGAGACAGAAGAAGAGTCAGAAGCCTCATCCAGCTCCAGTGATGATGAGGATGATGCCGAAGAAAAGGAGTTCTGCATGATGGAAATCAATGCCTCACAGCATAATTCAGAAGAAGAGGAGTCAGAGTCAGACTCAGAGACCCAACCTGAAGAAGATCAGGTAATTAGTTCTTTTGATTTTAGTTCAGAGGATTTTAAATCTGAATTTAAAGCACTGTGTTTAGACTTGCTAAAGTCTGAGAAAGAGATTATCTCTCTCAGAAATCAATTATCTGAACACAATACTTTAAAGTCAGAAAACCTCAAACTCTCTCAGGAGTTGGAGTGCTGTAGGGAATAGATAGCTTCACTGAAAAGTGAGCTCTCTGAGGCCAAGAAGCTTGAAGAATCCCTTAATGGGAGAAGCATCAAGCTGATGGACATCACAAGCACAGTGATCTCCAGATTCAACAGTATACTGGGCTTGGGTGCTTCATCCAGCCAACCTATAGTCCTAACAACTCCCATCAAATTCATTTCTGACAAAGGAAAGGGAGTTGTAGAGGTTGCTAGGAAAAATTCTGATCTGCCTCAGAAAATTAAGTCCCAGCAGAAATCGTCGAACGGAGATCGACGATCGCCGAACGAAGATCGACGATCGCCGAACGCAGCTCGACGATCTCAGGCACAATCGTCGAACGCAGATCGACGATCTCAGCCAAAGCCGTCGAACGCAGGTCGACGATCTCAAATACCTGACCTCAGCCATAGTCGACCGTCGAACGGAGCTCGACGATCTGACCCAAGATCGTCGAACGCAGCTCCAAGATCGTCGAACAGAGGTCAGAGCTCTGGAAAATTTTTCAAAGGCAAATCAAAATTGAATCCTAAGGGTCCTTCATCCCAAATCTTTAACCCTTATACTGAATGGATTATAACTCCAAGGAGATATCATCCTGAAGGATATAAGAGTCAACCAGGGATGTCTTTCATTTCAGAATTTAAAGGTTATCAACCTAGGCCCAAGGTAAACTGGGTCAAAAACAAATAAATTATCTTATGTGCAGGTGAAGACCTATCCAACATCTAACCAACAATGGTATTTGGATAGTGGGTGCTCTAAGCACATGACAGGGAACAAGGACAACCTCACTTCCTTTAGAGCCAAGCTTGAACCCAAAGTTATCTTTGGTGATTCAAACTTTGGACAGACTAAAGGATATGGTGCAGTCCAGATAGGTTCAGTAACTTTCAAGAAGGTAGCTTTTGTGGAAGGGCTGAAGCACAACCTAATTAGCATCAGTCAGCTGTGTGATGAAGGCTACCAGGTGACCTTCAGCAAAGCCTTATGCAAAATCAAGTCAGAGGATAACACAACTGTGTTGACAGGTAAAAGAAAAGGTAACATATATCTAGTAGATTTTCTTTCAACTAATGTAGATATCTGCTTGTTTAACTTTGTCTGTAGACCAAATATTTTATGGCATAAAAGATTAGGACACCTAAACCTTATAACTATTGCTAGGCTATCCAAGGACAACCTTGTTAGAGGACTACCTTCTGGCCCCTATAAGAAGGAAGGACTCTGCAGGGCTTGTCAATTAGGCAAGCAAACTAAAAACAGCTTTAAGTCACTTAATAAGAGTGATTCACCTAGGATATTGTATCTGTTACACATGGATCTTTTTGGACCCATCACAGTACAAAGCCTAGGAGGGAAATCCTACACTTTAGTAGTTGTAGATGACTTCTCTAGATTCACTTGGGTGTTCTTTCTAAGAAAGAAGTCTGATAACTTTAAGTGTCTGACAGAGTTTCTCAAATGTATACAGATTGAGTTCAATACTCACATTGCCCTGATCAGAAGTGATCATGGGACAGAGTTTGATTCTCTTCTTATGCAAGAGTTCTGTCAGAGTGAAGGGATCAGACATACTTTCTCAGCTCCTATAACTCCTCAACAAAATGGGGTAGCTGAAAGGAAAAATAGAACCCTTATTGAATCTGCCACTACATTGTTGTCAGATGCTCATCTACCTCTATCCTTCTGGGCAGAGACAGTGAACACCTCCAACTATGTGCTGAACAGAAGTCTGGTACATAAACTAAAGGGAAAGACTCCCTATGAATTACTCAAAGGGAAGAAACCTAAAGTTGACTATTTTAGAGTCTTTGGTTATATTTGCTACATTCACAATAATGACAAGAAATATTTAGCAAAATTTCAAGCCAAAGCTGATAAAGGAGTGTTTCTGGGATACTCCATGATCAGCAAGGCCTATAGGGTCTATAATAAATCATCTTTGAAAATTGAGGAATCTGTTCACATTTCATTTGATGAAACAAACATCTGTGTCAACTTCAACTGCTGAAGCTGAATATATGGCTACAGGCAGTTGTTGTTCACAAATCTTGTGGATTCAAAACCAACTCCTAGACTATGGCTACAACTTAGAGAAGTCTAAAATCTTTTGTGATAACACAAGTGCTATTTCCATAGCTCAAAATCCAGTCCTCCATAGTAGGACAAAACACATAGAGATTAGGCATCACTTCTTAAGGGATAATGTTGAAAAGAATAAAATTGAATTACAATATATCCCAACTGATTTACAAAGGGGAGATATTTTCACCAAGTCTTTGGATGAAAAGAAACACACCTTCTTCCTAAATCAGTTAGGAATGTTAGATGGAGGAAGTCTTAAATAATATCCAAGATTTTGAAAGCTTAAAATTGACCAAGACTAGGCAAACATTCTGATTTTTCTTAGTGTCTAGAATTTCTCTGATCTCTGAACTGCGCTCGACGATATGCCCCAAGATCGTCGAACGGAGATCGACAATTTCCAAAATCGTCGAACTGAGTTCAGCGTCTATCAGATAGTATGGACTATCTCTTCCGGTCAACGATCGTCGAACGGCGCTCGACGATTATGTTCTCTGAATGATCGTCGAACGGAGCTTGACGCTCTCCAATATCGTCGAACGGAGATCGACGATATTGAAGACTCTTCAGATTCCTTTAGTAGCCTCGATCGTCGAACTGAGTTCAACGATCTTTCCAATTCTGCGTCGAACCCTAATATAAAACTCTTTTTTCGCCGTCGTTCTCATTTGCGCTTTCGATTTCTCTGCAAGAATTTTCTTTCCCTCCAAATAGTTGTACACTTCGTCGTTTTGTTTGTTGAATTTCTGCAGGTACCATGGCTGTGTCAGTTGTTGTTCTTGCTGCAATGAAGTTTGATGCCGATTTTGACATTGATATAGAATCCTTCAGCACGACTGACCAGATTTTTCAAGATATACTGGGTTTGTTCAAGGACCAGAATCTGACAGCAATAATGACCACCAGGATCAAGCTGACTTCTGATGAGATCAAGGAGTGGGTTTATACTGCCCATAATCAAGATAACAGCACCATAGTTGGGTCAATAGCTGGAACTCAGGTACCCTTGACCCCAACCATTCTCTCAGAAGTTTTTGAATTGAGAAATGGAGAAGATTCTGCTGAGCTATCTGGAGAGGAATATTCTGAACTGCTTGCCAGGATGGGTCATCCAGAGGGAAACCCTAGCAAGCTCTTCAAAAGGAACCTGTCTGTAGAATACAGGTTCCTGGCAGATGTGGTGGGGAAAGTGCTACTGGCAAAGCACTCTGCCCATGATACAATATCAAGATATCAGCTCTGCCTCATGGGAGCTCTTGTGGACAAGAAGAATCTGAATTGGGGAGAGGTTTTCTTTGACCTCATCAAAAAGAAAATAAATAAAAGTTTTGTTAATTTTGGGAGAATTATTGGAGTGTTTCTGCAGCACAGGTGCCCTGCCTTGCTGGTCTCCTCTGGAGTTCATATCAATGCCTCCAAGAGATTGTCTTGTGCCCCCTTTGGAAAGTGGGACAGACAAATAAGCAAGCCTAGCAGGCCCTCCTCCAGTGCTCCTTCAGGCACAAGGACTCTAAGAGTCACTCCTCCACAGGTCTCTGCCCCTGCAGATGACCTGGCTGATGCTGTTGCCTCTCCTCCTCCTCCTCCTCCAATTCCATCCATTCCTATACCATCCACCATTCCAGCGCCCTCCACCATCATCATATCCAGCCCATCTCCAACATCAACACCTTCTCCAGAACCCATTCTACCTCAACCAGTAGAACAATTCCACCCACTATTCTCCTATCCTCCACCAGTTGTCACCTCTTCACCCTCTCATCCATCCTTCACCCTACTTGATGATTCCTTTATGGATGATTCCCCATCATCTCCTCCTGAACTACCTTCCTCCTCCACTTCATTTCAAGACCTCCTACACCAGATCATTGATCAACCAACATTCACCCCATCCATCTCCATTCCCCTATCCTCCATTTCCATCTTGCCAACACCTCAGCCATCCCTTCCACAATTCTCCAGCTCTCCACTTCCAGAACGTTCAGCTGCTTCCATACATTCTACCTCTTCTCCAGCTCTTGAGCAAGTAGACCTCTCAGCCCTTGCTGACAGGCTGTATGAGCTGCTTGCCCCCAGGCTCTCTCTATTGTTGGAGACCTCCTTGGCTCCTCTACACCTGTTAGTGGCAGCCCTTTCTGCCAGGATCTCTTCCCTCTTCCCTCAGGCAGCACCTACAACAGTGTGCCTTGATCCAGACATGTCTGCATCTAGGTAGGGGGAGATGCCATATGAAGAGAATCTTCATGCTGCTGCTGCTGCTGCTGTTTCTGCAAGCTGTATGTCTGCTACTGCTGTTATTACTGCTTCTTCTGCTGCTCCTCTTGTTGTTGCTGTGCCTTCAGCACAAAGTCAGATTTCAACTGCAGTTCTTGCAATAGACCTCAGGTCTTTGCTATCAGCTTTTGATTCTGCTTTCTTCAGCTGTCTGCCAGAGGTTAATGCTGTCCAGCCTCCAGAAGACTTATCCAAGGCACTTGTGCCTTTTTCTTGCTGTGACCCTAGCATTATCACTTCTTTTGTAAATTCAGTAATTGCTGCTGCTGCTTCTTCTAAAGAAAGGACTGATTTTGCTACTGAGAATATTGATACTGCTGCTGAAGTTCCTACTGTTTCTGATGAACCATCTTCCAAGGACATTCTGATGTTAGAGGCCACTGAATTTGAGCCTTCTGCAGTCCTTGATGATGTTTCTTCTGTTTCTGTTGTTGTTAGTGAATCTGCTGTTTCTGCTGTTGCTAGTGAAGTTGCTGCTGTTGTCACCTGTCCAGAGCCTACTGCTGCTGTTGTTGTTTCTGCTTCACCTTCTCCATCTGCTGTTGTCCTTGTTGTTACCATCTCAACACCTACTGCTGCTGCTGTTTCAACCTCTGCCTCATCTGCCTCTGTTCAGCTTAAAAAGGACTTGATGAAGAAAATAGATGCTCTCTATGATGACCAGAGTTCTGAATCTGATGAATTTAAAACAGACTCTGATGACTCTTCTGCTACCATTGCCAGGAAAAGGAAGGCAAGGAGCAAAGCAATGAAAAGGGTACCTCCTGCTAAAGTTAAAGATAACAATGATATCCCATATTACATTCTGCATAACTGCCGAATTACTGAACACTGGATGCAATACTCTAAAAATCAGCTGAAAGCAATGAAGAAAAAGAGAAAATATGAGAAGGGTTCATCCCAATTCCAGCACTCTCATCCTCCTCCACCACCTCCTCCTGATGCAGGTGCAGGTGGAAGCTCTGCAAGTCAACCCCCAGCCAGAAGTCAGGCTCCCTATCAACCTCATGCCAGATCTTACCACAGGGAAAGCCAATCCAGGGGTTCACATTCTAGGAGAGGAGGATATAGAGGAAGTCAAAGAGATATTCAAGTATATTCCAAAGGGTACTCCAGGCAGCACCCATATTCTAGGGGAAGACAAATTTCTTCTGATACAACTTCTGGTCCTTTCCCCTACAAGCTGAAAGAGACTGTGTCTGCCAGGCCTCCTCAAGACAATCCTTCCAACAGGTATGAACCACCTGTACCTTTTGAGGATCCTGAAAATAATCCAGCTGCTTGGACTGCAAGGTTAAAGGAATTAGCTGCACTGGACCAAATTAAAAAGGCCAGAGAACAAGGATTAGACTCTTCCAACATTTCTACTATGTCTGAACAGAGACAAAAAGAACTAGAGAGATATGCTTCAAGTAAATTCTTTAATGCTGACAGATATATGGAATTACATCCTGAAGCTGTAGTCCCTAGGCCTAAAAAGCAAACTTATTTGGGTGCAGCAGATGATACCAGATCCAACAAGGAAGCCCTCAATCCAAACAGAGAAATTAAACTTGTTAAAGGCAAAGAGAAGAAATGATATTGTAAGGTGACAATTTCTGTGATTTCTGATTGCTATTTGGATGATATATATCTCTGTGATTCTGCTTTGTCTAGCTATTGTTTTTATGCTTTACAGATTGTATGTTGTTATTTAAACTTTTCCAAAGCCTGTAAATAGTAATCCTAACCCAAATAGGGGGAGATTGTTGGAACACCCTATTACTAATTTAGGTCAGGATCACTATGTCTCTAGGAATCTTTGCTTGACCTCTTGTATAGCTTAATAGGTCAATTAGAATTGAGTCTAAGGGTTAGAAGTCTAGGTTTGGAAGCTGCCCTGAAGACCAAGATTTTGTGTTTGGAGACTAAGTCATATCGTCGAGCTCAGCACGATGATTCGTCGAACTCCGGTCGACAATCGTCTAGCTCAACTTCGACAAGATCGTCGAACTCCATTCTACGATCGCTGAGCTCAACTTCATTATATCGTCGAACTTCGTTCGACGATCGGTGAGCTCAGGTCGACGATTTTGACTCTGCTTTGGATCTTTATCTCTGAGCTCAGTTCGACGATCTTTGAGCTCAGATCGACGATATTTTGCTGCTGTATAGTTCCAGATCGCTGAGCTCCGCTCGACGATAGCAGAGCTCAGTTCGACGATGTCAGATAACTTCCAGGATATTTCTAAATTCAAATTCAAATCAGTTAGGAGTTATTCTGCAATTAATTCAGAGATTTCCTAGCCGTTCTCATTCATTTCTGGACCAAGTTTCAAGGGATTTTTCAAGGAATGTTTCTGTGGACTTTCCTCCAAAAGAGATTATGCAATTAAGGATGCAATCAATGCAGGCCAACGGCTATCCTTGAAAGAGAATGTTATTCTATTCTGTACCAGAGAATAAAAGATAGAATTTTTGAATCACACAGAGAACACAGACATACAGTCAGACATTCAAAAGTCTTCTGTCAGAAAGAATTCTCAAGAACACACATCCAAGGAGATCAAGCTTTCTCAAATCTTTAGATCTCTTTAGTCTTCAAAGTGTTCAAGGCCAACATAATTCCAGACTCCAGACATTCAACATTTCAGCTATTGCTGAAATCATCTATTGCTGGAGTTCAATCTTTGAAGGCCTATCACCCTCAGCAAAGCTTATCTTCCTGAAGATCTCAAGGATTCAGGGGGAGCTTTGACATCAACAATCCACATAGTCTTCTCAGTTGTTTGAGAAAGAGAAGACTTCCATCACTCTCTCACCCCCACTCTGTAAAGGGTTTCTCAAACTCCCTTCAAAAGTTTGAGCTTGGTTTTTGAGCACCTTGTCAAAAGCTCATTGGTGGCAAGACACCTGATCAAAAAATCTGCTTTGGTTTTTGAGCACCTTATCAAAAGCTCATTGGTGCCCAGGACACCTGATCAACTCATCCTGCAGTGGATTCCTACCTAGGGTGGTAGAAGAGTGGATGTACCCAAGTTTAGGGGAACCACTATATTTCCTTGTGTCTTCTGGTTTTGCTTGCTTTCATTTTTGTTTCTGGCCTTGATTTTTCTGTGTTTAGCTTTTGTTTAACTTAGTGCTGTGATTAGATTTATTATTGATTCCCTGCTCACACATATTACAACAATTGTTGTAAAAAGTTTCAAAGCACCATATACTCTATTCACCCCCCTCTAGAGTATATCAGATCTAGCTGCACTTTCATACTCCATATAAGGGAATGTCTGCATGGATGTGGCTATCCAAGAACCAACAGAAGGATAGGAAAAGAAGTAGGAGATACTCTCCTCCTCTAGTTCACAGATTCAGAAAGGATCCTCCTCCTCCTCCTCCAGCAGCTGGTGCCACTAGCGCTTCTAGCTCTCAGAGATGTGCCCCCATGAAAACATATCAGAGACAGTCAGGGAGATCATCTGGAAGCAGCCAGCAGAGGCAACCATCCTCAGGAAATCAACAGCAACAACAGCATCAGCAGCAAAAGCAACAAATACCTGAAGATCAAAAAACTGACAGTACTAAAAGTCCATATTCTACTCCAATTCCATTTGAAGATCCTGAGACTGCTAATCTTGCTAAAATGGGCAGATTCCAGGAATTAATTGGACTATCTTTGATCAATAAAGCAAAGGCTGAAGGAAAAGACACATCAGGTTTAACAATAATGTCAAAGTACAGAAAAGAAGAGTTGAAAAGGTTTGACAAAGGCAATAAACTATTTAATGTTGATGACTATATGAATCTTCATCCAGAAGTAGTTGTCCCCAGAGCTACATCATTGAATATTATTGGGGCAGCTGATATGACTATGACAAAGGCTCAGGCTTCAGATCCAAAGAGAGAAATCATCTTCAAAAAGCCAGGAGAAAAGAAAACAAAAGGCAAACCTTTGCAAAAAAAGAAGAAGTAATCCTTATTTTGTTTCATTTTCTTTCTGCATTTGTTTTCAAACTACGCTAATTGTTTAAACAAAGCCATGTATATATATATATATCTGTTGCATGTGTTCGTAATTCTCTGCCAGATATATTTCTTTTCCTGCTTTGTTTATCTGTTTGTTTATGCATTGAGTCTCTTAGTGATCTCACCCAAATAGGGGGAGATTGTTGGATCCCTAGTTGATTTGGGCTAGGTTCATTAGATTAGGATGTGACCCAACCTGAGTAGACAGGGTCAAATTTGTGTCCTAGAGTCTAGGTCAAGTCCTTAGGTTCAACTTCAGATGGACCAGCTTTCAACAAGACCATGAGAGACTCAAGATTTAGAAGTTTTCAAGACTAAGTGATATGAGTTCGACGTTCGTCGAACTCATCTCGACGAAAGGTGTTCGACGCTCGATGATCGTGAGACAATTCTTAGTGCTAAGCGCGACGATCTTTGTTCTTTGTTCGACGAAGACTGAGTTTCTACATCAAGCTTAAGTCAAGATAACTTCAGAATTTTTCTAAGTCCAGCTTCAAGCTTCGGTCGACGAATTAGATTCTGAGCTCGACGAACTTGGACCTCAAGTTCTCAACTTCTCAGCTCGACGAATTTGGTTCTCAGCTCGACGAATGCAGATTGTCAGTTCGACAAATGTTAAAGCAGAATTGACAGGTTTTCCTAGAAGACTAAGTGTTATTGTCTGGTCGACGAACTCAAGCTCACCTCGACTAACTGTGAACTCAGCTCGATGATTCCTGTTCTTCGTTCGACGATTCCAAATTAGGTCTTCTTCAGGTTTCCCGTGTTAGAACACCCTATTACTGATTTGGGCAAGGATCACTATATCTCTTAGGAAACCTGTTCTGACCACATTATATAGATCTAAAGGTCAATTAGAATTGAGTCTACGGGTTACTAGTTAGGTTTGGAAGCTGCCCTCAAGACCAGGTTTTTCAGTTCTGGAGACTAAGTCATTTCGTCGAGCTCAGAATGACGAATCGTCGACTCCATTCGACGATCTTCGAGCTCACTTCGACGAATCGTCGAACTTCATTCGACGATCTCTGAGCTCAACTTCAACAAGTCGCCGAACTCCATTCAACGATCTTCGAGCTTAGATCGACGTTCTTGACTCCAGTTTGATTCTCTATCTCTTTGCTCAGTTCGACGATCGTTGAGCTCAGATTGACGATCTCTTTTTCAGTCTAAGTGCAGTTTATGAGCTCAGTTCAACGATAGTGGAGCTCAGTTAGACGTGTTTCTTATGAGATCGACGTTTTTCAAGATTCAAATTCAAACAGTTGTGGAATTATTCTCAGCATTTATATCAGAGATCCTGTAGCCGTTTTTAATTAATTTGGAGCAAGTTTCAAGGAATTTTCAAGGAATGTTTTATTGGACTTTCCTCCAGAAGACAAATGCAGTTAAGGAAGTCATTTATGACAGGATAACGGCTATCTTGGACAGAGGATCATTTCTATTCAGATCAAAGGAATAACAGATCAGTTTTTTTATTCTCTTCTCAGAGTTAGACACACAACTTTTGCAACAACAATTCTATGTAACAACAAGAATTACAACTCTTACAACAACAATTACACAAGAGAAAGAAAGAGAGTTGCAGACATTCTCAGTCTCAAAAATTCATACAAGAACACACATCACAAAAGGAGATCAACTAACTGAAATTTTCAGATCTCTCTTGATTCAAGTGTTCAAAGGCCATCATCATTCAAGACTCCAGACACCTCACATTTCAGTTATTGCTGAAATCATCCTTTGCTGGAGATCAAATCATCTGAAGGCCTTATCACCCTACTGCAAAGCTTCACTTCCTGAACAACTCAAGATCTCAGGGGGAGCTTTGACAACATCCACTATCTTCTCTCTGATTGTTGACAGAGAAGATCATCTCATCCCTTTCTCTCTCTCTCTCTCTGCTGTAAAGGGTTTTTCAAACTCCCTTCAAAAATTTGTGATTGGTTTCTGAGACCTTATCAAAACTCAGTGGTGGCAAGACACCTGATCAAAAAATCTGGTTTGTTTTTTGAGCACCTTATTAAAAGCTCATTGGTGTCCAGGCACCTAATCAACTCATCCTGCAGTGGATTCCTACCTAGGGTGGTAGAAGAGTGGATGTACCCAGGTTGATTGGGAAACCACTATAGCTCCTTGTGTCATCTGGTTGCTTGTCTTTCTTTTGTTTCTGGCTGTGGTTTGTGATTGATCTTTGATTGTTCTGTGTTTAGATTTACTTTATATTATTTGCTTCCCTGTTCACTTAGGAATACAACAACAGTTGTAAAACGTTTTTAGCAAGCACCATACTCTATTCACCACCCCTCTAGAGTATATCAGATCTAACTTGCACTTTCAATTGGTATCAGAGGCAGGTTGGTTAAAAATACCACATCTTCTGAGGTTGGTTAAAATACCACACCTTAGTGGTTGTACAGGCTAACACCTGAACCCAAAGATTCCTCCAGTCAGAACTACTTGTTTAAATTTGTTATTAGAAATATTTCTTCACAAAACATGGCCCAAAACACTGATTATGCTATCGTCAGACCTCCAGTGTGCAATCTGTCTAAGTTTGCACTTTGGAAGGCAAGGATTAGACTGTACATGAACTCTATTGGTGAGGACATTTTCAATTCTATTTTGACAGTGTGTCCAAGACCTCCAGAGAACACAAGTACAAGTGTTGTTCCACCTCTTTCAGCAACAGATGCAGAAATAAAGAAATGGAAATTGGCTGATGCAAAAGCTATGAACATTCTAGCCCAGACTATGTCTGATGAAATTTTCCAAAAGGTAGCTGAATGCAACTCAACAAAGGACATCTGGGACAAGCTATCTGAAATAGTCTCAGGAGCAGCTGATGAGAGAAAAGACAGAAGATCTCACCTCATAACCCAATATGAGAATTTCAAGAAAGGAGAATCTGTGTCAGTAGCAGACATGTATAATATACTCAGTCTCATAGTCAATGAGCTGAAAACTTTGGACAAAGAGATCTCATTGACTGAGCTAAATGATAAAATCCTAATGTGCTTCCCAAGCACTTGAGACTCAAGGATCTGGCCAATCAAGGATGCCAGAAGTCTAAATGAGATCACCACTGAAGCTCTCTTGGGCAAGCTCAAGTCTTATGAGTTGCTCATTAAGAACAGAGAAGAAGAGCAGAAGGCTGCCTCACCAGCCACAAGAAAGGAAAAGTCAATAGCTTTCAAAGCCACTGAAGATCAACCTGAAGACAAGGTCACAAGCAACGAGGAATTGCTAAGTCTACTAGCCAAAAGATTTTACAAAATGGCCTGAAATGACTTCAGGAAAAGATCATACAAAGAGCATGACAAGCCAAGGTATGATAAATCAAATAACAAAGAGATTATATGTTTTGGTTGCAGGAAATCAGGCCACATTGTGTCTGACTGTCCAGAAAATAAAAACAAGGACAGAATGGACAAGAAAGAAAGAAGAAAAGACAAGGACTTCAGGAAGAATAGCAATGACAAACCCTCCTCCAACAAGAACAAACACATAAGGAAGGGATTTGTTGTTGAAACTTGGAGTGAGACAGAAGAAGAATCAGAAGCTTCATCCAGCTCAAGTGATGATGAAGATGATGCTGATGAAAAGGAATTGGTCATGATGACTATCAATGCCTCACAACACAATTCTAATGCAGAAGAGTCAGAGTCAGAATCAGAGACTCAATTTGAAGAGGAACAGGTAATAAGTTCTTTTGATTTTAATTCTGAGAACTTTAAGTATGAGTTTAAAGCACTATGTTTAGACTTATTAAAATTTGAGAAGGAAATCATTTCTCTCAGAAATAAATTATCTGAACAGAGTACCTTAAAATCAGAAAACCTCAAACTCTCTGAGGAGTTGTAGTGCTGTAGGGAGCAGATAGCTTCACTGAAAAGTGAGCTATCAGAGGCCAAAAAGCTTGAAGAGTCCCTTAATGGGAGAAGTATCAAGCTAATGGACATCGCAAGCACAGTGAACTCAAGATTCAATAGTACACTGGGCTTGGGTGCTTCATCCAGCCAACCTATAGTTCTAACAACCCCAATTAAGTTTATTTCTGATAAAGGTAAGGGAGTTGTAGAGGTAGCTAGGAAAAATTCTGACTTACCTAAGAAAGCAAGAGTTCAATAGAAATCGTCGAACGGAGCTAGACGATCGTTGAATGCAGATCAACGATCTCAGGCAAAATTGTCGAACTCAGGTCGACGATCTCTAAACCCTGAACTCTGCCACAGTCGATCTTCGAACGGAGCTCGACGATCTGACCCAAGATCGTCGAACTCAGCTCAGCGATCGTCGAGCAGAGATCAGAGCTTTTAAAACTTATTCAAAGGTAAATCAAAATCCAAACCTAGGGGTCCTTCATCCCAAAGATTTAACTCTTATACTGAATGGATAATACCGCCAAGGAGATATCATCCTGAAGGTTATAAGAGTCAACCATGGATGTCATTTATTTCTGAATTTAAAGGTTATCAACCTAGGCCCAAGGTAAACTGGGTCAAAAACAAGTAAATTGATTTATGTGCAGGTGAAGACCTATCCAACTTCAAACCAGCAATGGTATTTGGATAGTAGGTGCTCCAAGCACATGACAAGAAGCAAGGATAATTTCACATCCTTCAAAGCCAAGCTTGGACCCAAAGTCATATTTGGTGATTCAAACTTTGGACTGACAAAAGGATGTGGTGGAGTCCAGATTGGCACACTCACATTCAAGAAAGTAGCCTATGTGGAAGGACTGAAGCACAACTTGATCAGTATCAGTCAACTATGTGATGAAGGCTACCAAGTGACTTTCAGCAAATCCTTATGCAAGATAAAATCAGAGGACAACACAACTGTGTTGACAGGTAAAAGGAAAGGTAACATCTATTTAGTAGACTTTCTTTCAACTAAAGTAGATATTTGCATGTTTAATTCTATTTGTAGACCTAATGAGTTATGGCATAAGAGACTAGGGCGTATAAACCTTAGAACAATTGCTAGGCTATCCAAGGACAACCTTGTTAGAGGACTACCTTCTGGCCCCTACAAGAAGGAAGGACTCTACAGGGCTTGTCAATTAGGCAAGCAAACCAAAAATAGCTTCAAGCCACTTAATAAGAGTGATTCACCTAGGATTTTGTATCTGTTACACATGGATCTTTTTGGACCCATTGCAGTACAAAGCTTAGGAGGGAAATCTTACACTTTAGTGGTTGTAGATGACTTCTCTAGATTCAAATGGGTGTTCTTTCTGAGGAAAAAGTCTGATAACTTTAAGTTTTTGACAGAGTTTCTCAAATGCATACAGAGTGAGTTCAATACTCATATTGCCCTGATCAGAAGTGATCATGGGACAGAGTTTGATTCTCTTCTTATGCAAGAGTTCTGTTAGAGTGAAGGGATCAGGCACACTTTCTCAGCTCCTAGAACTCCTCAACAAAATGGGGTAGCTGAAAAGAAAAAATAGAACCCCTATTGAATCTATCACTACATTGTTGTCAGATGCTCACCTTCCTCTATCCTTTTGGCCAGAGGCAGTGAACACCTCCAACTATGTGTTGAATAGAAGTTTAATACATAAACTAAAGGGCAGGACTCCCTATGAATTACTCAAAGGGAATAAACCTAAAGTAGACTATTTTAGAATTTTTGGTTGTGTTTGTTACATTCATAATAATGATAAGAAATATTTAGCAAAATTTCAAGCTAAAGCTGATGAAGGAGTGTTTCTGGGACACTCCATGATCAGTAAGGCTTCTAGGATATATAATAAATCTACTCTTAAAATTGAAGAATCTGTTCATATATCTTTTGATGAATCTAACATATCTTTCAAGGAGAAGAATACTTCTACCATAGAACCTTTGTAGGTACACTCTCTTGCAGAAGACTTGGACAGGTTACAAATTACTCAAAAAGATGAAAGCAGTGAAGATGAAGAAGACATTCAACATCTTAAAGAGAAACTTCTTGAAGAGCCAGTTGTTGTACCACCAGAGGAAACAACAACACGGGTTGGTGAACAATCAACATATCCTGTTGATTTAGTAACACCAAGAGACCATCCAATCTCCCAAGTGATTGGAGACATCTCAGCTGGTGTGCAAACAAGAAATCAGGTCAACCAAAACCTGATGCACACTTGCTTCCTTTCTCAAATTGAACCTCAATCCATTCAAGATGCAGAGCAAGATCCTCACTGGATCATTGCAATGCAAGAAGAGTTGCATCAATTTGAAAGGAACAAAGTTTGGGAACTAGTACCAAGGCCTAAGGATCACTCCATTGTTGGAACAAAGTGGGTGTTCAGAAACAAATTGGATGATCAAGGAGTCATTGTAAGGAATAAGGCAAGGCTAGTTGCTCAATGGTATTCTCAAGAAGAAGGGATAGATTATGACCTGACTTTTGCACCAGTTGCAAGGTTAGAGGCCATAAGAATCTTCTTAGCATATGCAGCACACAAAGGTTTCAAAGTATACCAGATGGATGTAAAGAGTGCTTTTCTCAATGGAGATATCAAAGAAGAAGTCTATGTCAGACAACCCCCAGGTTTTATCTCTTCAACTCATCCTGATTATGTTTTCAAATTGCATAAAGCATTATATGGTCTAAGAGTATGGTAGAGTAGACCCTAGCATGTTTTCTTCTGAAAAATGAGTTTATAAGGGGTAGAGTAGACCAAACTCTTTTTATTAGAACCCATAAGTCCAATACCCTACTAGTACAAATCTATGTAGATGATATTATATTTGGTTCTACTGATTCAAATTTGTGCAGATGGTTCTCCAACCTAATGCATTCTAAATTTGAAATGAGTAGCATGGGTGAGCTGTCCTTCTTTCTAGGATTGCAAATCAAACAACATGCGGAAGGCATATTTATTTCTCAAACCAAGTACGCAAAAGAATTGGTTAAGAAATTTGGTATGTCTGAAACATCATGTATGAAAACACCTATGCCTACCAATGCTCTATTAGATGCTGATGAACATGGGAAACCTGTTGATCAGATAACATATAGAGCAATGATTGGCTCTCTATTGTACCTTACAGCTAGTAAACCTGACATAATGTTTGCTACATGCATATGTACTATATTCCAAGTGAGCCCTAGAGAGTCACACCTAACCTTAGTAAAAAGGATTTTTAGGTATGTAAAATATTGTCCAAATCTAGGTCTCTGGTATCCAAAAGATTCAATATTTGCCTTAACTGAATTTTCAGATGCTGATTATGCTGGATGCAGAATAGACAGGAAAAGCACCAGTGGAACTTGTCAGTTTCTTGGTGACAGACTTGTCTCCTGGTTTTGCAAGAAACAAACATCTGTGTCAACTTCAACTGTTGAAGCTGAGTATATGGCTGCAGGTAGTTGTTGTTCACAAATATTGTGGATTCAAAACCAACTCCTAGACTATGGCTACAACTTAGAGAAGTTAAAAGTATTTTGTGATAATACTAGTTCTATTTCTGTAGCATAAAATCCAGTCCTTCATAGTAGGAGAAAACACAGAAATTAGGCATTACTTTCTAAGGGATAATGTTGAGAAAAATAAAATTGAACTTCAATATATCCCAACTGATTTGCAAAGGGGAGATATTTTCACCAAACCCTTGGATGAAAAGAAACATACATTCTTCCTGAATCAGTTAGGAATGTTAGATGGAGGAAGTCTAAAATAAGATCCAAGATTTTAAAATTATAAAAATGACCAAGACTAGGCAAACATCTTAATTTTTCTAGTGTATAAAAGTGTTTCTGGTCTCTGAACTGCGCTCGACGATTTTCCCCCCGATCGTCGAACGGATATCGACGACTTCCGAAATCGTCGACCAGAGTTTAGTGCTTCTCAGATAGTGCTAAACTATCTTTCTTCAGGTCAGTGATCGTCGTGCGGAGCTCGACGATTTTATTTTCTGAACTATCGTCGAACGGAGCTCGACGCTCTCCAATATCGTCGAACGGAGATCAACGCTATTGATGACCTTTCAGTTTCCTTTAGAAGCAAAGATCGTCGAACAGAGTTCAACGATCTTTCCTTTTCTGCGTCAAACCCTAATATAAAATTCATTTTTCGGCCGTCGTTCTCCCTTTGCGCTTTCATACTTTCTGCAAACTTTCTCTTTCCCTCCAAACTTCTCTACACTTGGTCGTCTGTTTGTTCATTTTTGCAGGAATCAATGGCAGTCTTAGTTGCAATCCTGGCCACAATGAAATTTGATGCAGGTTTTGATATCGACATGGACTCTTTCAATAACAGCGATCAAATTTTCAAAGATATTCTGGAACTTTTCAAAGAAAAAAGCTAGTTACCATAATGACGACCAGGATCAAACTAGCTGCAGATGAGATCAAGGAATGGGTGTATACTGCCCACAATCAGGATCAGAATACAGTGATTAAAACAATCTCAGGAACCCAGGTATCCCTAACACCTGCTGCCTTGATAGAGGTTTTTGAATTGAAATCTGGAGAAGACTCTGCTGAACTTTCTGGAGATGAGTTTTCTGATTTGCTTGAAAGAATGGGACATTCAGATGCAAACCCTAGCAAATTGCTGAAGAGAAATCTGTCTGTTGAGTACAGATTTCTAGCTGATGTTGTTGGGAAGGTATTGTTGGCCAAACACTCAGCCCATGATACCATCTCCAGGTATCAGCTCTGCTTGATGGGTGCCCTTGTGGACAAGAAACAACTGAACTGGGAAGAAATTTTCTTTGCCTGATTATGAAGAAGATTAACAAGAATTTGTTAATTTTGGAAGGATATTGGGGTTGTTTCTTCAGAACAGATGCCCTGCTCTGCTAGTTTCCAGTGGGATGCACATTAATGCCTCCAAGAGGCTCACCTGTGCCCTATTTGGAAAATGGGACAGGCAGATTGTCAAGCCCAGTAGGCCTTCTGGCTTATCTACTTCAGGCACAAGGACTGCTCCAGTCACTTCCCCTCAGGTTTCTGCCCATGCAGAAGACTTGCTTGCTTCTTCTCCTCCTCCTCCACCTCTTATTTCATCTACACCAGTCACATCCACCATCATAATCTCCACCCCATCTCCAACTTCAATTGCTTCTCCAACTCCACAACTCACAGAAGAAATCTTTCATCGTCTACATCAATACCCCCACCTGGATATTGATTCATCCTCTCACATTCCATCTTTCAACCTTATAGATGATTCCTATATGGATGATTCTCCCTCATCCCTTACTGAGCCACCATCTTCATCCACCTCATACCAACAACTACTTCAAGACATAATTGCACAACCATCCATCACACCATCTGTTTCCATTCCATTATCTTCCATTTCCACAATTCCCATCTCTCAACCCTCATTTCCACCATCCACAAGTTCTCCACCAACATCTCCTGTTGCTCCAACTTCAACTCCTACCTCTACTCAAGTCCATCTTGAGCATGTAGATCTTCCAGCTCTTGCAGACAGGCTCTATGAGCTAATAGCTCCAAGGCTATCACTCTTGATGGAGACCTCTTTGGCTCCCCTTCTCAAAATAGTTTAGGACCTGTCTGACAGGCTTTCTTCCATTCTTCCTCCTTAGGCAATCCCTTCTTATGGGTGCCTTGATCCAGTTGCCACTGAATCTAGGCAGGGGGAGATGCCTCATGAACTTGAAAAATTGCATGTTGCTGCTGTTACTTCAGTCCAAGCTCAAGCTACAGTACCTCCAGTTGTAGTTATCACAGTGGACCTCAAGTCACTGTTATTAGTTTTTTATTCTGCTTATTTCAACTGTCTTCCAGTCCAGCACACTGCAATCCAACAATCTGAAGATCTCTCTAAGGCCATTGTGCCTATTCCCAGCTGTGACACCAGTTTAATAAATTCTTTTGTAAATTCCCTATATACTGCTGCTCCTTCTATTTCTGCTGCTCTTACTGATGCTGCTCCTACTGCTAATGATGATATTTCTGTTAGTTCTTTTACTGCTATTTCTGAGGATATGCATATGACAGAGGCATTTGATTTTGAGCCTGCTGTTACTGTTGATGTTGTTCCTGTTGCTGAAATTATTGTATCTGAATCTGCTGTTGTCATAACTTCTTCTGCCAGTGCTACTTCTATTCCTCTTCCTGCTGTTGCTGCTGCTACTGTTACTGTCTCTGCTGTTACTTCTGCTCAATCTCAACAACAGACAGATTATCTCAAAAGGATTGATGCATTATATGATAATCAAAGCTCAGATAGTGATCAGTTTAGGACTGATTCAGATGATTCCTATGCAATAATTGCAAGGAAAAGAAAGGCCAGAAGCAAAGCAATGAAGAGAGTTCCCCCAGCAAAAGTGAAAGTCACAAAGGACATTCCATACTATATACTGCATAATTGCCCTATCACAGAACATTGGATGCAATACTCCAAAAATCAACTGAAGGCTATGAAGAAGATGAGAAAGTATGATAAAGGATCATCCCAGTTCAATCCTCCTCCTCCTTCACCTGATGTAGGTGCAAGTGGAAGTTCTGCATTTCAACCTTCTGCCAGAAGCCAAAGCTCATATCAACCTCAAGGTAGATCCCAATACAGAGGAAGTCAATCTAGAGGCTACCAGTCAAGAAGAGTAAATTACAGAGGAAATCAAAGAGAATTCCAAGTTTATTCTAAAGGATATTCCAGGCAACATCCATATTCAAGGGAAGGACAAGGTCCATCTGACACTTCTGGTCCTTTTCCTTATAAGCTGAAAGATTTAGTCTCTTCTAGAGCTCCTCCAGATAATCCTTCAAATAGATATGAGCCTCTAGTTCCATTTGAAGATCCAGAAAATAATCCCACCTCATGGACAGCTAGGATGAAAGAATTGGCTGCTTTAGATCAAATCAAGAAAGCCAGAGAACAAGGAAAAGATACATCAAATATAACTACCTTATCAGATCAAAGAAAGAAGGAACTTGAAAGATATTCATCCAGTAAATTTTTTGATTCAGAAAGCTACATGAAGCTACATCCAGAAGCTGTAGTGCCCAGGCCAAAGCAACAAACCTCTCTAGGTGCAGCTGATGATAGAAGATCTAAGAAAGAAGCTCTCAATCCCAACAGAGAAATAGTACTTATAAAGAGCAAGGAAAATGAATAATTCTGTAAGATGACAGTATATTTTGTTTTCTGAACTATCTGAGATAATGTCTGTGTTTCTGCTATGTCTTGTTTATTATATTTCTGCTTTGTATGCTTTTATTTTTCCAATGTCTGTAAATAGTAATCCTAACCCAAATAGGGGGAGATTGTTGGAACACCCTATTACTGATTTGGGCAAGGATAACTATATCTCTTATGAAACATATCCTGACCTCATTGTATAGATCTAAAGGTCAATTAGAATTGAGTCTAAGGGTTAGTAGTTAGGTTTGGAAGCTGCCATCAAGACCAGGTTTCTCAGTTCTGGAGACTAAGTCATTTCATCGAGCTCAGTACGACGAATCGTCGAACTCCATTCGATGATCTTCAAGCTCACTTCGACGAATCGTCGAACTCCATTCAATGATCTCTGAGCTCAACTTCAACAAGTCGTCGAACTCCATTCGACGATCTTCGAGCTCGGATCGACGTTCTTGACTCCAGTTTTATTCTCTATCTCTGAGCTCAGTTCGACGATAGTTGAGCTCAGATCGACGATCTCTGTTTCCTTCTAAGTCCAGTCTCTGAGCTCAGTTCAACGATAGTGGAGCTCAGTTCGACATTTTTCCGGTGAGATCGACGTTTTTCAAGATTCAAATTCAGACAGTTGTGGAATTATTCTCAGCATTTATGTCAGAGATCCTATAGTCGTTTTTAATTAATCTGGAGCCAGTTTCAAGAAATTTTCAAGGAATATTTTATTGGACTTTCCTCCAGAAGACAAATGCAGTTAAGGAAGTCATTTATGACAGGCTAACGACTATCTTGGACAGAGGATCATTTCTATTCAGATCAAAGGAATAAAAGATCAGTTTTTTTATTCTCTTCTCAGAGTTAGACACACAACTTCTACAACAACAATTCTCTGCAACAACAAGAATTACAACTCTTACAACAACAATTACACAAGAGAAAGAAAGAGAGTTGCAGACATTCTCAGTCTCAAAAATCATACAAGAACACACATCACAAAAGGAGATCAACTAACTGAAATTTTCAGATCTCTCTTGATTCAAGTGTTCAAAGGACATCATCATTCAAGACTCAAGACACCTCACATTTCAGCTGTTGTTGAAATCATCCTTTGCTGGAGATCAAATCATCTGAAGGCCTATCACCCTACTGCAAAGCTTCACTTCCTGAACAACTCAAGATCTCAGGGGGAGCTTTGACAACATCCACTATCTTCTCTCTGATCGTTGACAGAGAAGATCATCTCATCCCTTTCTCTCTCTCTCTCTCTGCTGTAAAGGGTTTTTCAAACTCCCTTCAAAAGTTTGTGATTGGTTTCTGAGACCTTATCAAAATTCAGTGGTGGCAAGACACCTGATCAAAAAATCTGATTTGATTTTTGAGCACCTTATCAAAAGCTCATTGGTGCGCAGGACACCTGATCAACTCATCCTGCAGTGGATTCCTACCTAGGGTGGTAGAAGAGTGGATGTACCCAGGTTGATTGGGGAACCACTATAGATCCTTGTGTCATCTGGTTTCTTGTCTTTCTTTTGTTTCTGGCTGTGGTTTGTGATTGATCTATGATTGTTCTGTGTTTAGATTTACTTTATATTATTTGCTTCCCTGTTCACTTAGGAATACAACAACAGTTGTAAAAAGGTTTTAGCAAGAACCATACTCTATTCACACCCTCTAGAGTACATCAGATCTAACTTGCACTTTCATCCCATCCCGTTCCTTGGCGATGATTCCTAAACAATTAATGCCAGATCTTCTCGGAATGTTACCGTTAGAACGTGCAATTAATCTTGGATTATTTCATGCCATTTTTCCATGGGACAGTTAGTGAAATCATTGATTGCCGCTTCTTTCCAAGGCCGACTGCAATTACTGCTCAAGCATTCAAATTTCAAAAGGATTCTTCAGTCAGAAAGATACACAGAGAGAAGAAAAAGTAATCTTGCATACAGTCAGTCAGACACATAGACAGATTACACAGAACAACAATCTTACAACAATCAAAAGTTCTTGACTGCAATTAGCCTTGGCCAGAGAACATCTTCATCAAGAAGAAGAAGAAAAACCAATTACTATCAAGAGTCTTCTTCCTTCAATCCTCCAGGACAACTTCAGAAGGACAACGTAACTCTATCTGTCAAAGAAGTTCCTGAAGCAATCTCTGGTCCAGGCACTCAAGTCTTCAAGACCTGTCACCCTGAAGCAGTGCTCCAGTTTCCTGATACATTCAAGATCTCAAGGGGAGAAAATCTGCTGAAATCAATCCACAGTCTTCTCAGTTGTCATTGAGAAAGAGAAGACACCATCACTTCTTTTCCAACTCCTGTACAGGGTTTTAATTCCCTTCGAAATTATTCCTGGTTGCAAGTCTGCTTCCAAAAGACTTGAGGTTTTGGTTTTTGAGCACCTAAACAAAAGCTCATTGGTGTTAGGCACCTGATCAAAAACCTGAGTGGATTTCTACTAGGGTGGTAGAAGAGTGGATGTACCCAGGTTGGGGAACCACTATAAAACTTCTTGTGTCGTCTGGTTGCCCTTTATTTTTGTTTTGGTTGTGTTTTTCTGTGATTAATAGGTTGCTGTGCTTATTTTATTTTACTTACTGACTTGTTCACTTAGGATTACAACAAAAGTTGTAAAAAGTTTTGTAGTGAGCACAATACTCTATTCACCCCCCTCTAGAGTATTTCAACCTGCACTTTCATGGTGAATGGCCGAGGGCTTCGCCGGAGAGTTTGAAAAGCTTCGGAGTAGTTGGCTATGGACTCCCGACGAAGGTGGAGGTGATGGAGTAGCTGGAGAAGTGAAATGACGATTCCCGCGCACTCCCCGATCGCAGCAAATGACAGGCGTTGACCTAAATCGCGGAGCAGGGCCTTAAATACGGAGGCAACAGAAGCAGTGCGCACGATCAGTGGTGCACGACTAGTGGTCGTGCGCACTGTCGGTCGATGATCGGGCGCCATTTCCAAATAGACCTGCAACCTGGATAAGAAGCATCAGCATATACGCGCACGATCAGTGGAGAACGACCAGTGGTCGTGCGCACTAAATCCACTGATCGTGCGATTGCCATGGCCAGATTTACAGAAGGCAAGGGCCAAACACGCACGAGCAGTGGCGCACGACCAGTGGTCGTGCTCACTACGGCCAGTGCTCGTGCGATTACCCGGGAAGGATTAGGAAAATGAGAATGTAATGCGCACGATCGGTGGTGCACGACCAGTGGTCGTGCGTAATAAGTCCAGTGGTCGTGCGCAGTATTCCTGCATCGTCGGGGTCTCCCGAGCGGTTCCGAAGCACGCACACGAACCCTGCACCAGCAGAAGAGGCAGATAGGCCACCAAACGTGCACACCACATTCCCAAGACAGGATTAAACAACAAAAAAAACAAAGAAACACAAGAAGCACACAGAAACGGGCCTATAGTGCACTTAATCATGAAATAGGCACATAAGCAAATATAAGCAATAATGGCTCTCAAGTGTAGCTCTAAGACGATAAAACTGGCCCAGATGAGTCCAAAAATCAGTGTAAAATGTGGACTCGTCAGCGATTTCATAGCTTTTGCGGATCTGATGGTATTGCATCTGGCAGACTTTGATGTGATTTTGGGCATGGACTGGTTGTCCAAGTATGATCCAGTCATCCGATGCAAGGCTAAGCGGTTGGATTTCAGGATGGACAATGGTCAACCTATGAGTGTCTATGGTTCTCCAGGTAAGGGTTCGCTCCTTATTTCTACAGTGCGTGCTTGCCGAGCTTTAGAGTCTGGTTGCGAGGCATATCCTATTTCGCTTTCAGCTTTGGAAACATCTTTTGTTACACTACGTCTTGAGGATGTCTCGGTGGTGCGAGAGTTTCTAGATGTCTTTCCGGATAGTCTTCCAGGACTTCCTGCTGAAAGAGAGGTGGAGTTTGTGATAGACCTCGAGCCAGGTACTCATCCAATTGCTAAGGCACCTTAACGTATGGCTCCACGTGAGTTAGAAGAATTGCGCACTCAGCTGGATGAGTTGTTGTAGTGTGGTTTTATTAGGCCAAGTTCTTCTCCGTGGGGTGCTCCTGTTTTATTCGTTAAGAAGAAAGATGGTTCTATGAGGCTTTGCATAGATTATCGAGAATTAAATAAGGTAACCTTTAAGAACCGATATTTGTTGCCTCGGATTGATGACCTATTGATCAGTTGTGGGGATGTGTTGTGTTTTCGGAGATTGATCTTCGTTCAGGCTACCACCCGTTGAGAGTCCGTGAGGTTGATGTACCCCGGATGGCTTTTAGTTCCCGGCATGGGAATTTTGAGTTCTTGGTGATGTCCTTTGGACTTACTAATGCACCCTCTGCATTCATGGATTTAATGAATAGAGTGTTCAAGGAATTCTTGGACCATTTTGTTACTGTGTTCATAGACGATGTCCAAGTGTATTCCCGCAGTGTTGAGGAGCATACTCAACACTTGCGTTTGGTTTTGGAAACCCTAAGAGAGCACAAGCTCTATGCTAAGTTGAGTAAGTGTGAATTTTGGTTACCCCAGGTGTCTTTTTTAGGGCATGTTGTGAGTAAGGACAGTATTTCCGTAGACCCAACAAAGATTTCTGCTATGATGGAATGGAAGAGACATTCTACTCTTAAGGAGATTAGGAGCTTTTTAGGTCTGGTCGGTTACTATAAAAGCTTCATGGAAGGGTTCTCTGTGTTGTCTTCCCCTCTAACTAGACTAAAATAGAAGAACACCGTGTTTATTTGGAGCGATAAGTGTGAAGAAGCCTTTCAAGAGCTGAAAAAGAGATTGTGTACTGCTCCAGTTTTAACTCTGCCTACTGAAGGACTTGAGTATGTTGTATATGTGGATGCATCACACATTGGACTTGGTTGTGTTCTGATGCAAGATGGAAAGGTGATTGTGTATGGATCAAGACAATTAAAAGTTCATGAAAGAAACTATCCTACGCATGATTTAGAGTTTGCTGCATTAATTTATGCGTTGAAGCTTTGGATACATTTATTGTACAGCACGGTGTACAAGATCTACACATATCATAAGAGTTTGAAGTATGTCTTCACACAAAAGAAGTTAAATTTGCGCCAATGTAGGTGGTTGGAGTTTGTAGCCGATTATGAAGTAGAGATCCTTTATCACTCGGGAAAGGCTAACGTAGTAGCTGATGCTTTGAGTAGAAAGACGGCTAAAATCTTTAATCTGTCTGTACAATCCCTGGTGGAAGAATTCTTGTTGATGGACATTGAGGTCGGGAGTAGCTCTGTGCCTGCTAGTTTGGAAGCAGAAGATCCCTCTTGGATTTCCCTTACCATAGTGCACTAGAAGGAGGATCATGATTTGTTACACCTTTTGAAGAGAACTGAGAAAGGAGAGTTACCTGATTTCTCTTTGGATGAGTTAGGTACTCTGAAATATCAGAGTAGATTTTGTATTCCTGCCATTGGTGACATTCGGTCTAGGATTTATAAAGAAGCTTATGGTTCCAGTGTTTCCTACTATCCTGGTTCCACCAAGATGTATAAAGATCTAAAGCAAATTGTTTGGTGGTCAGGAATGAAGAATGACATAGCAAGGTTTGTGTCAGAATGTTTCACGTGTCAGCGCGTTAAAGCAGATCATAGAAGGCCTGGTGGTAAACTGACACCGCTAGATATTCCACAGTAGAAGTGGGAGAGTATTTCAATGGATTTCATCACAGGTCTACCAAAATCACCCCGTGGGCACGACTCTGTTTGGGTAATAGTCTATAGATTGACAAAGTGTGCTCACTTTGTACCCTTTAAGATTGGGTATTCCATGAAGAAGATAGCTAAGCTGTATCCTTAAGAGGTCATCAGATTACATGGAGTACCTGTCAACATCGTATCAGATCGAGACTCCAGATTTACGTCTCGTTTTTGGAAGAGTTTACAAGAGGGGTTGGGTACCGATTTAAGGTATTCCACCGCCTATCATCCGCGGACGAATGGTCAAACAGAGCGAGTTAATCAGATCGTGGAGGATATGATCAGGTGTTATATTTTGGATCATGGTGGTGCTTGGGATGAACGTCTCAAACTCATGGAATTTGCTTACAATAATAGTTATCAAGAGAGTCTGTAGATGGCCCCGTTTGAGGCCTTGTATGGGAGGCATTGTAGGACTCCCTTATTTTAGGCTGAGGTTGGTGAGAGACCATTGCTAGGTCCGGAAGCCCTTGAGGAGATGAATTGTTCTGTGACTCATATTCGAGAGAAGCTCCGTATATCACAAGAGCGTTATGAGAAATATGCTAATCGACGAAGGGTCGATCTGGAGTTTGACGTTGGGGACTTGGTTTTTCTGAAAGTTTCTCCGATACTAGGTGTAAAAAGATTTGGAAGGAACCAAAAGTTATACCCCCCTGTATGTGAGACCTTTTCAGATTCTGGAGCGCATCAGAGTGTCAGCTTATCGGCTGGAATTACCTGCTACCTTCCCTGGTGTCCACGAAGTGTTCCATGTGAGCCAGTTGTGGAAGTGTGTTCGTAGTGATCGTCAAGTTCTTGACTCGGTGCCTCAGATTCATCCCAATCTTTCGTATGTGGAAGAGACTGTCCGCATTTTGGAATCTCTAGATCGAGTGTTGCGAGTAAGACCATTCCTATGGTCAAGGTTCTTTGGAGAAACCAGGACGTCGAGAGCGTGATGTGGGAATTGGAATCAGCGATAAGAGAATCTCATCTGCACCTCTTCTCCTAGTTCTGGTATGTCTCTATGTTTTAGTTTGTGTTTAAATTTTCCGTTTTTAGTTTAGTTTTGGAGTTGTGATAAGTTTCGGGACGAAACTTCCTTTTAGGTTAAGTGACTGTAACGCCCATGTTTTTTCGATAATTTTATTGGATTTGTATCGTCTTATTTATGACGTCTTGGCGTTACTTTTAACGTCGAGTTGACGGCGCAACGCCGTTATGGCATTTTCGCGTCTATCCGGTCGAGTCAGCCGATTTCTTTAATTTCTGCTGTAATCAGAAATTTTTGCATTTGAGATTTAAGTTGAGTAATTTTGGACTTGCACGTCAAGTTTCATCGCAATCCGAGCATTTTTGGAGCATCGGCGCGCGATTGAAGTTTTGATTAATTGATGTTCATCGCATACTTGGAAAGTTTATATCTCGGGAATGTCTCGTAGGATTTAGGTTTTGGCTTTGCTGTTGGAATCGTGGCTCCAGTTTTTGCATGCGGTGTGAGTTTCGTTTAATTCGGCGCGCGTATGGTCCTCCGTTTTGAACTCGTGTCCCTTTGTTCAAAAATATTTCATTTCAAGAATTTGCGTCTTGTTATCTCGAGTGACCTTCCTTTGATTTTTATCGAGTCCGGTTGATTTTATCGAGTCCTATACTTATTTTGTTGAGTTCCAATGATCTTCTCGAGATCTGAATGGATTTATCTCGAGTTATGTCATCCATCTCGCGTGCCCAAAGTCTACCTCTCGAGTAGATAAATTCCACTCTAGATTTTCTGTTCCGTCGGCGTTCAGGCGCATTTTCAAATCGGTGTCGTACAAAAACATGTTCAACATGAAATTTGTTCACCTCGACGAGATATACAACTTTCATGTTGGGCAATTTTCAATTTTAATCCACCTTAGACCCCTATTTTCGATTTTCCCGTAGCAGCTCGTGAAAAGTTCGAGTAGACTTGATCCACTCGTGTTCTAAGGCTTCTATCTCGAGAAGAATGAATCCACTCAGGATCTATACTTGTCCACTCGAGTTCCAGATGCTTAACTCGTGTTCCCAAGCCTCTATCTCGCGAAGAACCATCCCTCTCGAGTCCCTATCTAGAAGACCTCTCCCTCTCGAGTAGGCATATTCCTCTCGAGAGGTTCTGTCCAGTCTGAATTCGGGCACTATTTTGAGGGTCAAATCGATGTCGTACAAAAACCTCATCAACATGAAATTTGTTCGTCTCGACGAGATATAGAACTTTCATGTTGGGCATGTTTCGATTTGAAGGAATCTTCAACCTCAATTTGCAATTTTCCCAAAACTGCTCGTAAATAAGCCGTATTATTGATTTCTACTCGAGTACCCTTGATCTACTTCAGTACTATTATTTTATCGCAAGTATAATAGCTTTTTTCTCGAGTAATATTGAATTCTCTCGAGTCCTACGGATTTTACTCGAGTAGTTTAAGTTCCTCTCGAGTACCTTGCCCTCATATACTTAAGTAGCCTTATTCATCTCGAGTTGTTCCCTGCCATTTACATTCGGGCTCCGATTTGAGGTTGAAACAAGTGTCGTATATATATTCTTGGACTTAGGTTTTAGAACAAAACTTCATCTTCTCCGTTATTTTTCTCCCGAAGCAGAGCAACGAGCGAGAGAGAGAGTTTCTTTTTCATGAATCTTCTGGTGGCCGCCGACTGTTCTCCGGTGCTCGAAATCTTCAACCGATCATAGATTCTGAAAGTTCTTGCCGAGAGCTACGCTATCGTGGTAATTTCTTCCCCATTTCAAGAGTTTTTTTCGTTAGGGTTTTTCGGCCCTAACCCCTTTTCCGCCATTTTTGTCTAGATCTTAACTTCTCCTGTGTTCTTTTGCCCCGATCTACGACGCGGAGTGATTCAGAGAACTTTTTCCGGTACAACCAAGGAACATGGTGGCTTTCCTTTGTTGTTCGTTGTCCGGTTTGATGGTAACCGTTATGCCTTTGTTCCTTAATTTTCTTGCCTTTTGTGTTGTCTTTCCAAACTATGGTTATGTTTAGTCCTTCTTGAAGATCACTCAAAAAAAATTATAAAATCTGGTCATGCTAATTTCAATCTTGACTAGGTGCGTACAATCATCCTTAGAACGTTTTATCGTTGAATTAAATTGTTTCTTCTATCGTTGTTGGACGTGTTAGTGTCTATATATGATTGTAAATTGTTTCTAAAGGTTGATCAACCGTGTCTTTCATCTAGAAATGTCATGTAGAATCCGATGTGCCAAGTCCCGAGATGTTGGTGTTGTGGTTTCTTTGGTTTTTCCTTGGTTTCAGGAGTTAGTGGGCGTGACCACCTCCGCAAGGTTGTTTCCTTTATTAGTACCTTTTACAACTCAACCGGTGTTTTGGGAATCTGTGGTGTATGGTGGAGTGTATGAATCTCTCCCGCAGTTAAACAGATTTAATCTTCGTGAGGGGTGTGCCCAGCTAAGTGACCATCTCGCCCGTGTTTTTAGGTAGAGTGACCACAAGTGGTTAATAAAGGTTATGGATTTTCTTCCTTATGATTTACTTACATTCTTCACCTTATTGCCTTGTGCATATGGTGTGTTTGGACTGTACGTGACGATTCATGTAAGTGTTCCTTTCATGTTTGATTCTTACTTCGTACTTTATATCAGTATTTTTCGTCTTGGGTTGGTACCCCTTTTGACCTTTGTTTACTTTTGCTTAATTTTCTGCCACCATTTGTACCTATTTGCTGAGGCGTTCTATTTTTTTTGGATTGCCTTAGGTTCAGTGCCGTAGCAGGTAGTGGAGCTAGTTTTGGACTCTCTTAGCGGTAGTGTCAGTGGTGGTTTTGCACCTCGCCGTAGCGAGGTAGTTGTCATTCAGTTTTTCTTTTTCCTAGTCCAGACATACTGTTTTACTGTGGGTTCGTGTCAGATTGTTGGCGCTCACAGAGTTGTTGATTTTGCCACTTGCTAGCTGATGTGGTTTTTCTTCTTCTTTGATTTGGATTACTTTCTCTCTGGGATGATTTATTGTTAGGACTGCATGTTAAATATTTTTAAGCTTATAAAAACTTATTATTAGTAAAGCATCCATGCAACCTATTTTAAAACTAAGTCACTATTTTCTTGGTCAGCGTAAAGATTTTTTTCTCATACTTATTATAAATCTAAAGTCTGCTTAGCATGAGTTGTTCCTCGGGGACATTTATACTCATGTAGGTTGTTAGAGTCAATTTAAAAGAAGTATCTTCCACAAGCGTATAAATTATATTTTTGAATCATGGAATAGATGATCCACTGAGCCGAGTGATACGACTACTTTCTTAATTTAAACTGGATTCCAGTCATAATAACTTATGTTTTCTTTTAAGCTGTAGAGTTTTGGAGTCTTTCCTGAGCATCTGCAGTTATCCCCTGCACGGCGTGGCATCACAGCACGTATTTTCCCGTACTGTGATATAAATAAATTGTTTGGAAAATGCGGGTTGTGACAAATACAAACTAACCAAGCGACCACATTCGGATGTGCGAGTAGGAAAGTCTATATGGATTTGGTAGCGAGGTGTAGGGATGTCAAAGGAAGGGACAAGCTCAACGGGGATAGCAACGGATAGACGTCGGGAATGGTACAAGGCTCAAACTAGACAAAGTGACGACCTACATCACGCATGCACTTGACTAACCATGTACCCATGCTTCAAGAGTAGCTAGGGGCAAGTTCTTAGACACCGAGAAATACAACCCTTCCTCCTGACTCGAGCAATATGAGGCTATTAAACTCCCACACACAATCTCACACCACCGTTTGATTCATAAACGGATTGACAAGTAGAGTACCATAAACAAAATCTACGCTAATAGAAAAATAGAAACTATAAACATATAAAAAATTTTAATCTACACAGACTCTAAGTGAGCATGAGTGCACGCTTAGGAACACTCTTGGAGTCAACATTTTACTCCATCATGCAATCCTATGTCAACAAATCATTCTTAATTCTACGCACAAGTGATAAACAAGCTCGGAGCATGCAAGTGATTAATACACAGTCTCACGTGGGTGCAGGTGCACAATGTGGACGTGATTACATGAAAACAGTAAATACAAATATGCTTTGGGTATGAAATTCATAGTAATGTATGTGCACAGGTAACTCGCAAAACTCTCTCCGACCAGATTTAATCTAAACAAGCTAACACAATATTTGCAATAAAATTAATGAAATAAAAGTTGGGGGAGAGGTTACCCCATGCTCAGCAAATGAGCATACCAGAAGATGCGAGAGAGCATGAAGCTAAACCTGCAAAAAATTCCAAAACTCCTCCGCGCAAATGAAGCGCTAACCTGCAAATGAGCTCCGGCAAAACTTGTATACACAGTGGCAATATCAAATTAAATCTAAGCTATGCAACAGTAAAAAAACTAACTATACCTACTCCTAGATAAGTACCGGGTTTATTGTCCACCCAGCATGACTTATTCGACTAACGAAAAGTTCTACAAAAGATGCACAAGTAACTGGCTGAATATTCATTATGGTAGCAAGAACCGATATGGAGATAATGCAGTTACCCCTCTACCTAGATAATAATTCCTGAACAACTCAGGTAGAGGAAATATGAAATAAGAAGAGGAGCACTCGTACTCGCTAATCTTATCACAAAAGAAATCCTTGCCTAGCAAGGTGCTGTCCACCGCAGGTCCGCAGGAGGCGATGGCGACGACAGGGGCTTCCACTGCGAAGGAAGTATGAACCTTCTCGCACAATTAGATGCACTTGCCGACGGCTTGAGCACAAGGCTCATCGTCATCCCAACGTACCCGTGGAGACTCATCCTGCACAGGCTCAGATAAAGAACGGGGGTCAAGTAATAAATGAGAGGAAAAACAAAATTGTACAGAATATGGGATAGTGATCTTGGTATCACCCCAGCAGGATCCAAGCACAAATCACTATCGGTATCATATGAGTCGTATCGAGGGGATCAGAGAACTCGAGTTCTATGGTGGTCAGAGGGACCGCCTCATCCAATAAGGAGGTGCAAACCTCCGCATCAGAAAGAGGATACTCCTCATCCCACCGATGTGAGTTATAGTGTTCCGAAGATCTCCATTCTCCGTCAGAGATAGTAAAATCCTCATCCCACATCGGCGCAACCTCAGGCACCGAATCACCAACAAATACGACATCATCAACCGAATCACACAAAAAAGGAGTAGCACGATCAAGCAAAAATTACTGAGGGGGAAAACTGCTCTCGAAATCAGGCATTGAACGAGCAGGCCCCATTGCAAAATCATCCGCAGACACCTCCCCGTTGACGGGAACAATCTCTACGTCCCATACAGGAGCGCCCATGTGTTTTGATCCTCTTTTTGCTGGCTACCACCAGAGAAATCGTCATCACTCAAGGGAAGCTCATAAAAAGGGAGTGAGGTACCCATGAAAGATCTATATGCGGCGAGAGATTCTTCGGTTATCTCAACGGGCAAAGAGAGAGCAAGGTGCGCGATGTCAGTGTATTGGCCAGGCCTGGTAGGCCTATCCACAGTAGTCCTTCATAAATGGGATGTTTCTGCGCACACACCCTCAGAGGGAGAAGGGTTGTAGAGACGATGGCAATCCTTCAACATGTGGCCTATACCTTGACATAATAAAAACATAATACAATGCTCGACATTTAAAACAGACAAGGCATCGATGTATCGGCGCAAAGTGTCATAGATATGTCACTCAGCAACAGAGTACATCGCGAACAAAAATATTTGCTGAATGGGTACTACACAACTTTGAATAAAAAAAATAGCACGGACCCGCTTTCTAAATCAAAAAATAGAAAAGGGAAAAAAAGAAATAAACAAAAGAAACGGCAAGCAGCTAAAATAAAAAGAAAAACAACAATCGCAAGACTTCCTATCAGAAACTCACACGACGGTGTTCCCCAGCAACGACATCCAAAAACATGATGTGTTACGGCAAGTGTACCGCTCGCATAAGTAATATAAAATGGGGAGGCTTTCCTAAGTATCGAATCTCTCAAGGAACACCGCAAGGTGGAGTTGTCTAACAAGGAGGACTTGAGATTGAATTCCAAAGGGGATTGGTTTTAGAAGCAATAAAATAAAATCAGACTAAACCTACTCCTGTGCATGCCACTATGCGCTGCTTCGCTTGGCGTAATGGAGGGAGTTACAAGCATGGGGAGTGAAAAGAAAGGCGGATTGAGGGTCGCAAACACCTCGTTGCAACGCGCGCCTCTAGCAATCACTAGAGTGGCAGAACCAACTATGGCGGCGGGAGGAAATATAGGCGCTGCACAAGCAACTAATGTAGTAAAATGATAAAGATTCACATAGACATGATACTAATAACGCTTACAACTAAACTGCAACATCAACTACATATAAAAATTTATCCATGCATATACATCGATAAAGCAAGAACAAGGCAAGAAATCGACTGAATCTGAAGGCTGCTCGAGAAGTCGTGGAAGGAATCGCTGGGTTGTCAATCCGCGTCCAAGCTCGGTCCTCAACTACGTTCGGTGTAGAGAAGGTTGCCACTACCCTCCAATGGACCCGTCTTCTTCGTGTCACGATCCGGAAGAAGGTTGCAAGCTTCCCTTTGCTTGATGGATATGGCAACAAAACTTGTAATAGAGCTAGGAAGTGAAGGAGTAGGCGGAGAGCAAGCACCGGTGAGAGGTAAGCTTCGCGAGCATGGTCGGAGCTTCTCTCCTTAGTGGAAGATGAAGGGAGGAGGAGAAAGGTCGGAGTTTTGCCCTATAATGGTGCGCGGTAGGAATATAAGAAAAGCGGATCTTTCATTTTGAAGAAAACTTGTGCTTAAATAGAAGCAGGTCAGAAAATTGGTCATGCACGGTTTGGCGCATGACAATGCATTATTAACACATAGAAAATAGACTGCGAGGAAGAAGCATTGACCCATGCTTTTCCTCGCACACGTACGCTTCAGCCCATACGTGAAGGAAAACACAAGGGTAACAATAGAAAGCAGAAATGTTTGGCAAGCAGTTGGAACCGTGCGTTTTTCTGCCCGTGCGTGAGAAAATCTCACGATTAACCACAGAGCACAAAAAATCCAGACAGCCATAAGAAAACCATGCATTTCTTTCATGCACTGTTCCGAAGAAACTATGTGTCAACCGTTCATGAAGATCGTCGAGCTTATCTAGACCAAATTCATCGAGCTCCACTCGACGTTTCTCCAGCTCAACAAAACGCACGATTGGGCACAAACCATGCGCAAGTAAAACGCACAACCGTGCATTTTCCACAAATCAGAATTTCTAACTTGGGAAAACGCACTACCTACACAGCAATAACCAAAACTGGAGCACAAGCTTCCAGTACCATTACACAACAAAAAAATAGCTGGAAAGAGTCATAGGGATCACCATGTGCTTCCCCCCCCCCCACAACAGAATGCACAATTGCTCACCCTTGGGCCAAAGCGGTGCACAGCGTGGTCATTGAATGTTCGAAGCAAATATAATCGATTACCGGTTTAAATGCAGTGCACGAGTGAGAAAATAGGCCCAGATGAGTCCGAAAAACCCTATATAAATCGGACTCATCAAGCTCCGCCCTGCGGTGTAGGATGTGTCAAGGGCTGCATAACATAGGCATACTGTAAGAAATTTGACTCAAACATAGTTAAAAGTGGACAATTACATGTGATCCCCCATATGGGCACACCATAGCTTCTGCTACTTAGTTTGTCCCCAAACTTAACTCGAGCCGGGATGACGCAGTGTTAGTGGACTTCCCTCTTCCGATCGAGGTTTCACTCTGATACCAGTTTGTAAGACTCCATTTTGTTTGCAAAACCAACAGGGTCTTATGCCTAGAACCGCTACTTTGCAATGACACCTACACACCCGAGAGGGTCATCACTACAAAACGCCAATCCGGCTGGCCATACCGATCGCAGAAGATAAGAGTAGGTACATGAGTAAAATGAAACTCAAATGCTGGTCCACCAGAAATCACATGAATATAAAATAAATCTCCACGAAGGGAGAGTCCACAGTAATGATAAATTAAAGTACTAATAAAAAGGGCTCATGTCTGATACATCATGATCATCACTACAAGTCACTCAACGTGAAAACAAATCTATAGTAACTACTAATGATCGGGACTCACTGTCCCTGCCGCCTGAACCCTCGTGCTACACTGTCCTGTCTCCAAGCACACCAACCTCTAGGGCTGCATCTCCAGTTCGGCTCCACGATCCCCTAAAATGATTTGGTCAATGACCATTAGTCAAATAGACAAAGTCCTATCATCCCCCACCCCTCCCCCACCCCTTCCCCATGGCTCCTAGGCACTGAGCGGGGAGAAGGAAAGGGAAGGTATTTAAGGTGGAGAGTAACTAAAGTAAGTAGCTAACGACGGAACTAGTCTATCATGAGTATAAAATCACAGCAAGTATAAGTAAGCAAAAAGTATGTAAGCAATATGAGATACACATGAAAAAGGTGAGCAAGTAAAGGTACAAGAAGGTAAACTAAGTAACCATGACCTATAGGAGTGCCCATACAAACCTATAGACTAAGGGGTCATTTTGTAAGTCCTATTGTATAAAGAGTCTCATATCAATTTATATAATATGTTTCAAAGGTTATATGCAATGAATATGATATGAAATGCATGTATGTTATGATAAAAACATGCAAGTGCAACACATACACTAGACTCTGTTCACATAGACCTTTAGTTCCCTCTTTCTGGAGTCTAACTTCCCAGGATACCTCCGTAGTGGCAAACGGAAGCGATGGGTTGGGCCTCACCCACCTATAAACTGGTATTAGCACTACCAGTCAGACCTATCATACTCCTCAACACTGGTGCACTAAGCGAAGCTCCTGCGTACTCTTGTCGGCTGAGGCACCAGACTTTATTTGGCTAAGTGCTTAATCACACTCGCCGAATCAACGTATTGGTGTCGGTGCGACGACACTCCAATACCAAAGACCCACCACCTTATACTTATGCACATGCAACATTAATGTATTCCCCACCGAGACAAAGCTCCCCGGAGTATCCCATCTGTCACAAATATCTACCAAGCCATAGGATCGTCGGGCTAACCTGCCCATCACCAAAACAATCGAGCTTACAGCTCATGAGACCCAACCTAACTCCCACAACACCGGAGTGTGTGAATGTAAGTGTAATCCTAGTGTATTTCTAATTACTCTTGTAATCCATTTAGTCTTAAGGCTTACATTAACCTTGGACTGCCCAAGGCATTCCCTGTGAAGGGCTCTCGAGGGCACTAGGAACTACGATGGGCTGAAGCCCAAAGCCCCCTTTCGCAAGGTACTTATTATTATTGGTATCTACCCATAATAAACCTCATTTAAAGTTATACATAATCTAGCCCTAGTGTGTTTTGACTCTATTCTCTCTCCACAGGAAGGACGAAGTTTCGTCGATCCCGAGCACCATTTACCATCAATCAACCAAATACTTCCACATCATGACTCCTAATGATGAACTCATTTTCACTTCACCAAAAAACATTAAAATATTAGCCCTAACTCCCTATGTCCAGTCCTCATGTTATCGCAATTTCCACAGTTTTACTAAATGCAGACCAATCTAAGCTATATGATGTACATGACAGGTGATACTCCAAATTTTCATCCAAAAGGCCTAAGATAATTATTTTGCTTCTATCATAACACATTTAGCCTAAACAGAGAAACTTGTAATTTTCCTAATTAATTTGACATTTATTAAATTTTACCAAAGTTAGGCCTTGGGTAATTTGATCATGAAGTACTAGATTTCCTTAAGTTATGACCACCTAAAAATTATTAACTATATGTAATAGCGAAATATCAGTGAATACCAAATTTGACAGATTTTTATAAAGGGAATAACCTCTAAATAATTAATTCAAAGTAATTCAAATAACTAGAGTTAATGAAGGGAGTACGACAAATCATAGTCCAAAAAGGATATACAAATACCAGAGCTTTATTATGTTCATAAAACGTTACTGACTAAATTTCATGCAATTCCAATGTCAGTGAGCCATGTAGAAAAATAATTGAAATAACTCCATTAAAGTGCACTTGTGAAGGAACATTTTTGTAAACTCATCCAAATAACATGTAATAATTTTCTAAGCTTTATTAGGCTTTAAAACATTCTCTGGCCAAGTAATACAATTTTACAGCAAGATATAGTATTTATTATATATTTATAAAAATAAGGTGCACTAGTTCACTTTGCACATGAAGTATTAAGGGAAAATGCCCAAATAATCAAAATAATTTAATTGTGCATCTAAATGATATTTACTTAGCATTACCAAAGTTTCATAACATTCTAGTTAATATAACCATGGTTACCTCAAAATTCTCACAAGGGCAAGGTTGAGGTTATCTCTACAAGTTTGAGCTACTGTTTTATAAACATTCTATAATAAATTTCAGAGGTCAATATCACTATAAAATTACTCCTACAAATATCTCATGATGATCCAAGATCATATGAACCTTCAATATTTCTATACAAGGTATACGCCTAAACAATCCCTAATTGGTTTAAGTTGTGTTCCTAAGTCTAAATGTCACCATATTCATTCCTAGTGCATTTCACCACCCTAAGATCACACGGACTAAACACCAAATCCATACAATGGAATATCACGTTATGTCCTTCACAAACCCCCAAAGTTCATCCTTAGGGTCTGAACTAGGGTCGTAGGGCAAATCCATCCTAATCCACCCCAAACTCTATGAGGGGGTGTTTAAACTAACATTGGGGCTCTGGCCAAAGTCCTAACCCCTTTGGGTGAGAATTGGCCCCTTCATGTGTAACGCCCCGAAACTCAAAAGAGCGACGGGAGGCATTTTGTACCGAATTTGGTTTTTGGCAGGGGGTACACGGCCTGGGTCACGGGCGTGTCCCAGGGAGTGTCATGTTCGTTTCGACGATCTGGCGAGCGATCGACGATCTGGCGACGTTCGACGAACAGGCCAGCGATCTGGGATCGACGATCTGACAACGTTCGACGAACAGGCCTGCGATCTGCGATCGACGATCTGGCAGCGTTCGACGAACAGGCCAGCGATCAACGATCGACGATCTGGCGACATTCGACGATAAGGCCAGCGATCAGTGATCGACGATTTGGCAGCGTTCGACGATCTTGGCTCGAGGATCGTCGAGCGTGGGGCAGATTTGTGGCGTGTTTGACTCTGTCGACGCGGAGTGTCGACACAGAGGTTTTTGGCGGGATCTTGACTAAATGTCCCGACACAATTTGATTGGTCGCGGACGTGTCCTGCTCCGGTTGGTGAACCGTGCGGTGTTTAGGCCCGTTTGTCCAGGTCAGACCTGGATCGAAGCTGTGCATTTCCCTTTTGTGGGATCCGCTGGCTGATGGTTAATCCGAGTGGGTTATACCCGAGTATAGGGTTTCAAAACCCTTATCTTCTGTCGCTGGTTCTCTGTCTAAGTTCTAGAGAGACGGGAGAGCAAAGGAGGAAGAAAAATCTAGATCTGGTCCTTGGAGGGGGCTTCGGGACTCCAAATCGCGAGCCTAATTCGGATCTACGAAGGCAAGGAGATTACGGTGCTTTTCATCCGCGTAGATTTCCATGGCGCCAAGGAAGAATGCTAGGGTAACGATTCTCTACTTGAGCATGTGAAGCTCTCCTTCTTTTGCATAGGAAGCCCGCTACCGCGAGTTTGCGGTGAGTTGTAGGCGTTCCTTCGGGTAGATATGTAAAGTCCCCGTTGTATAGAGTCTGTAATCGAGAATGGACATAGGCATGGTATGTGAAGCCTATCCAGACATGTTGGTCTGGATCGGTGATGTTGCATTGCATAAATGCCAGAGAATACTTCGTGCGAATGTTTGTTTTTCGGGTTCTTCTACGAGGTAGATTGCCACAGGGAGCCTTGGGGATTAACTCCAAGATGCACCGGGAAAACTTGGCAGATGCGTGATTCTGCCAACATGATGGCCAGGGAGCCAACTTTAACAGAACTGGGTTATGTGATGTGTAAACGGATTGGGACTCGGGGAAGTTTGACCCGCGCCTATGTTCTTAAGTTGACAGTGCGGTGTGAGCAACGGGTTAGGCAGAACCGTACCATCTCTATATCGTTCGGTAAAGAGACCTAACGGTATGTGGCACTTGCTGTTGGCATAGATAGAGGGTCTTAGGCAGTGGCCAGAAAGACCAAATGCTCATGAGTTATGGCCGTCCAAATGGACGATGGTGAGTCGGCGGACTTTGACCGTGATCACCGAGAATGTGCCCTGAGTGCACGGGGTGTGTGGTCGTGTGAGCCTACGCCTGTGATGTAGTGACATTACTATACTGCTTGGTTATACTAATAAAGTGTAGGGAAGGAGCATCGCCGCCCCGGATTTGGGGGCGGGATCGTTATAATTCGGTCAGCATTGCTGACCGTTGCTTTTGTTTGCCACCGTGCGGTGGATTGTGCTTGCAGGTGCTGCTGGACCGAGCGGTCAATAGCGGGCTAAATCCCAACTTGCTTTGTCGGCCCTCGAAGGCCTAATTTTTGGATGTTTTCTTTTATTCATGTATGACCAGCCTGCGTGCCGAAGTTTGGAAAACATTTAAATTGAGCAAACTGTTGTAAGTCCTTAAGGCCAGAACTTGTGTATTTGTACTTCATTCCTTTGGGATTGTTTAGTGGACATTCATGCTATTTTTGCTGGGTTCTTTTTATTGCAACTAATAAAACTACTTCCGCTAGAATGACTCTATGTAGGACGTTGGAATGGTTGGATGGTTTCCATTGAGTAACCTTTCGTTCTGTCTGTAGTATATGGCGTCGAGCCCCGACCGAACCTACTAATATATGCTATGCGACGGATAGGCGGTGCTACAATTAGGTATCAGACTACTGGTTTCAATCAGGCTTAAATGAATTCATGGGCAAATTCTTTTTAAGGGGTGGTGAGCACATGTGTGTGCGTCATCATTATAACAACAAAAGAACCCTTGAATGTCCACTTAGGAATGAAAATACACGTGTTTGGGGAACATGTGTGTTCCAATAATTATTGTTTGCAATTTTGTTTGGTCACTTAACGGTATTTTGTACCACTATAGTTGACCAGAAGCAGTGCGGGGCCGTCAGAACGTCGAGTTTCTGAGGCTAGCAGGGCGCCAAATAATGCTCCTGCAACACCTCCATCGGCTGAGACCATACGATTGGTGGCCGAAGCAGTTTTTGACATGATCAATGCGCAGCATGCAAGGCAGATGCAGCAGCCCGCTCCTGCGATGGAGCAGGTACCACTGCAAGTGGCTGAGCTGAGAAGGGTGGAGCAGGTTGTGGAGGAACCATTGGTGCCGAGGAGGGCAACCGAGAGTTAGCTCAAATATGTTATGAGCTACAATACTCTTGTATTCTCGGGGTCGGGAACCCCATCTCAAGCTAAAGACTGGCTCTCCAGGGTGAAGAGAGTCCTGACAGCGATGGAGATGGAAGAATGACAAATAACCACTATTGCTACGTTCCTTTTGGACAGTGAAGCGAGATTGTGGTGGGAAGGCTTGGAGCTTCATCACTTGAGGGGTAGGCAACTTACAGACGTCTGGATAGAAGAGTTCTCGAGACTATTCTTGGATAGGTACCTCCCTTCGGCGTAGAGGATAGCGTTGGAGAATGAGTTCCTGAAGTTGGTTCAAGGAGACAGTAATGTGGATGAATATCTCCAAGAGTTTACTCGATTGAGTCAGTATGCTAGCTCCACCATCGCGGATGAGGAGCGCAAGACGAATCGATTCTATGAAGGGTTGAGAGATGAATTGAGGTTACTACTGTCGGGGCCTATGACATAGGGATTCTTGACCCTGGTCAACACGGCCCGGTCCTTGGAGAAGGACATGAAGAATGTACAAGCAAAGAAAGGCATTGGTGATAAGAAGTCTGAGTTCAAGGTGCCGGTTAACTCAAAGCATGCGTACCGAAGGTGGGCTAAGAAGGCTAGGACTTCGGGTCCAGCTCCTTCTTCTGGTGCTTCTGGGGCGACTACAGGTCGTACCCCGGGTGCATGCTTTACTTGTGTAAAGCTGGGGCACTTTGCCCGCGATTGCTGGAGCGGACGTCCCAAGTCCGAGAGGAAGCCGGGAGCCACTTGCGAAGAGAAGCGCAAGGCGGTGGAGTCGACCGCGTCCCATTATGCTCTGGCCCAACCGAGGGTTTACAATCTTGGACAACAGGAGGCCATCAAACAGGCGGATGTGGTGACAGGTAAATTTAAATTTATAGCAAGTTAATATTTTAAATACTTGTTATGCACATGTTACCTTACCACCTCTTGTTTAGGATTTGTTTTGATTTGTGAAAATCCGACAATAGCACTCTTCGATACGGGAGCTTCACACTCCTTTTTGTCCGAAGAATTCATATCGCGCATTGGAGTTCCTTTTTCGATGGCTAAGGACAAGTTGGATGTGTTGTTGCCCAATGGGTGTTCGATTCGCGCGGATATAATCTGTCGCGTGAAGATTCGTATTGGGAGTCAGGAGTTCCATTTGTAAGCATCGTTATTGCCGCTAGTGGAATTCGACGTTATATTTGGAATGGACTGGCTCTCGGAGCAGCGAGCCTATATTGATTACGGTAGCAAGGAAGTCAAGCTGGGAGCAGGTCGTGAGACTACTTTCACGGGCTTGAAGGGGTCGAGCAAGACGTTGATGTCTGTTCTTCAGATGGTGAAGGCGGTTCGTGCTGGTGCAGAACTGTTCTTTACACTAGTGGAGGTTGCAAAGCTTAAGCCCGCGTTGAACAGTATTTCAGTGGTATCAGAGTACCCTGATGTGTTCCATAGCGATCTTCCTGGAGCACTGCCGCAGCGAGAGATAGATTTCACGATAGAGCTCGTACCAGGTGCAAAGACAGTGTCACGCTCTCCGTATAAGCTAGCGCCTAAGGAAATGGCGGAGCTGAAGGTTCAACTACAAGAGTTGTTGGAGCGAGGGTATGTGCATCCAAGTTCTTCGCCTTGTAGCGCACCGGTCCTCTTTGTTAAGAAGAAGGATGGAAGCTTAAGGCTTTGTATTGATTACCGAGAACTGAACAAGTTGACGGAAAAGAACAAGTACCTGATCCCCTGGATTGATGATCTATTCGATCAGTTAGTCAGGTCGATGGTGTACTCAAAGTTGGACCTCAAGTCCGGGTACTATCAACTACGAATAAGGGAGAGTGATATCCCGAAGACAGCGTTCAGTACAAGATACGGGCATTATGAGTTTACGATCATGCCGTTTGGGCTGACTAATGTGCCATCAGTGTTCATGGATTTGAGGAACATGACATTCAAAGAGTACTTGGACCATTTTGTGATCGTCTTCATCGACGACATTTTGGTGTACTCGTAGAGTGAGGAAGGTCACTTCAAGCATCTTCATTTGGTGTTGGAGACGGTGAGGAGGAATCAACTATATGCCAAGTTCTCCAAATGCGAGTTTTGGTTGTCCTTAGTGGAGTTCCTCGGACATATAGTGAGTGGGGAAGGTATTGCAGTGGATCCGGCGAAGATTGTTGCGATACGAGTGTGGCCTGAGCTTTCTACGGTAGCGGAAGTCCGGAGCTTTCTGGGGCTTGTCGGCTATTATAGGCGCTTCGTGGAGAACTTCTCGCGGATACAGTTACCTCTCACTACTTTGACGAGGAAGGAGCAGAAGTTCGTTTGGACGCCGGAGTGCGCACGAACTTTTGAGGAGTTGAAATGTCGGTTGACCACGGCGCCGGTTCTTAGTTCGCCGAGTGGGACCGAAGGCTTCGAGATATACAGTGATGCTTCGGTCAGCGGCTTGGGTTGCGTACTATTGCAACACAGAAGTGTGATAGCTTATGGTTCGAGACAGCTGAAAGTGCATGAGAGGAATTATCTGGTCCATGACTTGGAGTTAGCGGCCGTGATTTTTCCCTTGAAGTTGTGGAGGCACACTTGTATGGAGTAAAGGTCGATATTTATACCGACTATAAAAGCGTGAAATATTTGCTAGATCAGAAAGATCTTAACATGCGACAGCGTAGATGGATGTAGTTCCTGGGGGACTATACGTTCAAGATCCACTACGTGCCTAGTAAGGGCAATGCAGTTGTGGACGCATTGAGTCGCCTGGCCCCAGCTCAAGCCAATTGGCTGTCGATCCATGATGAGCGGTTGGTTCGGGAGTTGGAGGCGATGGAGATCGTTTGTGTAGACAAGCAGTCAAGTGCTGAAGCATTTTTGAATTGGACTGAAGTACAATATGACCTGGCTGATCGGATTCGGCAGGCTTTGGATATGGATGTCCAAATGAAGCAACTCATGATAGAGGCTCTGGATGGGTCAAATCCCCAATTCGTTGTGGAGGATGGATTACTTTGGAAGGACGGTCATCGTTTTTGCGTCCCCAAGGTGGGCAATTTACGGGTGGAGTTATTGTATGAGGTGCATCATACCAAGTACTCGATTCACCCGGGGAGTATGAAGATGTACCGCGATGTTAAGAAATTATTCTGGTGGCCAGGACTGAAGAAGGATGTGGCGATGTACGTGGCGAAGTGCCAAACTTGCTCCTTAGTAAAGGAGGAGTGCCAAAAACCGGGAGGATTATTAAAGTCCTTGCCTATTCCGGAGTGGAAGTTCAATGACATCACTATGGACTTTGTGCACGGGTTGTCAAGGTCACAAAAGGGGAACGACGCCATTTGGGTGGTCGTAGATCGTCCAACGAAGGTGTCGCATTTCATTCCGCATAGGAAGGATGATCCGGTTGAGAAATTGGCAAAGTTGTATGTAGACAATATTGTGCGGCTTTAGGGTGTGCCCCGCAGCATCGTGAGTGACCGAGATGGGTGGTTCACGTCCAATGATTGGAGGCTGGTGCAGCAAATATTGGGAACAAAGCTGAGTTTTAGCACAGCCTTCCATCCGCAAACGGATGGGCAGCGTTTGACGAAAAGGACAGCAATCATCGATCGACGATCTGGCGACGTTCGACGATCAGGCCAGCGATCAGCGATCGACGATTTGGCAGCGTTCGACGATCCTAGCTCGACGATCGTCGAGCGCGGGGCGGATTTGTGGCGTGTATGCCTCTGTCGACGCGGAGTGTCGACATAGAGGTTTTTGGTGGGATCTTGACTAAATGTCCCGACATAATTTGATTGGTCACGGACGTGTCCTGCACCGGTTTGTGAACCGTGTGGTGTTTAGCCCCGTTTGTCCACTTCAGACCAGGATCGAAGCCGTGCATTTCACTTTTGTGGGATCCGACGGCTGGTGGTTAATCCGAGTGTGTTATACCCGAGTATAGGGTTTCAAAACCCTTATCTTTTGCCGCTGGTTCTCTGTCTAAGTTCTAGAGAGAAGGGAGAGCAAAGGAGGAAGAAGAAATCTAAATCCGGTCCTTGGAGGGTGCTTCGGGACTCCAACTCGCGAGCCGACTTCGGATCTACAAAGGCAAGGAGATTCTGGTGCTTTTCATCCGCATAGATTTCTATGGCGCCAAGGATGAACGCTAGGGTAACGATTCTCTACTTGAGCATGTGAAGCACTCCTTCTTTTGCATAGGAAGCCCGCTCCCGCGAGTTTGCGGTGAGTTGGAGGCATTCCTTCGGGTAGATATGTAAAGTCCCCGTTGTATAGAATCCGTAATCGAGAACAGACATAGGCATGGTGTGTGAAGCCTATCCAGACATGTGGGTCTGGATCGGTGATGTTGCATTGCAGAAATGCCGGAGAGGACTCCGTGCAAATGTTTGTTTTTTGGGTTTTTCTACGAGGTAGATTGCAACAGGGAGCCTTGGAGATTAACTCCAATGTGCACCCGGAAAACTGGGCAGACGCGTGGTTCTGCCAACATGATGGCCAGGGAGCCAACTTGAACATAACTGGGTTATGTGATGTGTAAACGGATTGGGACTCAGGGAAGTTTGACTCGCGTTTATGTTCTTAAGTTGACAGGGCGGTGTAAGCAATGGGTTAGGCGGAACCGTACCCGCTCTATGTCGTTCGGTAAAGAGACCTAACGGTATGTGGCACTTGCCGTTGGTATATATAGAGGGTCTTAGGCAGTGGCCAGAAAGACCAAATGCTCACGAGTTATGGTCGTCCAAAGGGACGGTGGTGAGTCGGCGCACTTTGACCGTGATCACCGAGAATGTGCCTTGAGTGCACGGGGTGTGTGGTCATGTGAGCCTACGCCTGTGATGTAGTGACATTACTATACTGCTTGGTTATACTAATAAAGTACAAGGAAGGAGCATCACCGCCCCGGATTTGGGGGCGGGATCGTTATAATTCGGTCAGCATTGCTGACCGTTGCTTTTGTTTGCCACCGTGCGGTGGATTTTGCTTGGAGGTGCTGCTTGACCGAGCGGTCAACAGCGGGCTAAAGCCCAAGTTACTGTGCTGGCCCTCAAAGGCCTAATTTTTGGATGTTTTCTTTTATTCATGTATGGCCGGCCTGCGTGCCGAAATTTGGAAAACAATTAAATTGAGCAAACTGTTGTAATGCCTTAAAGCCAGAACTTGTGTATTTGTACTTCATTCCTTTGGGATTGTTTAGTGGACATTCATGCTATTTTTGCTGGGTTCTTTTTATTGCAACTAATAAAACTGCTTCCGCTAGAATGACTCTGTGTAGGACGTTGGAATGTTTGGATGGTTTCCATTGAGTAACCTTCCGGTCTATCGGTGGTATATGGCGTCGGGCCCCGGCCGGACCTACTGCTATATGCTATGCAACGGATAGGGGGTGCTACACCATGCCCCAAGCTCACTCTTGCCCTAATAAACCATTAAAGGGCCACACTTTGGTCTCACCAAAACCTTTTCAAATCAAACCCAATTGGGATGAGATGTTTATTAGTCATGTCATGACCCTAAGAGAGAGACACCAAAATTTTGGTGGGTTTAGAGGTCATTAGACCCCTTAAATAATTCATACATGGTTTATTAAAGTTCCACAAAAACTTCAGGAAACTATTTTCTAAAAATTCCTATTTTTGGATATATTTTAGGTATAGATAGGAGAGGCCCCCATCAAAAATCTCAGGTCATTTGGATGAGTGGATTGATGGGGGAACTCAATTTAGTCTCTAGTCAAGCCTATGTATATGTTGCACTATTTTGAGTGTTGTGGTCTGACCTGAACTCTAAATTGGTTCAAATCAACTTTAAATTACACAAGACTCATAGGACTACAAGTTTCATATTGACCACTTTTTCTGAATTGTCATCTAGATATTTGTAATTTAAATTCCATGGTAGGTGATATTATGTGACAGAAAATACCTAAATTTAAATTTAATATATTAGATCTTTCACAGATCTTAAAGAAGATCGGACGGGTCCTAGCTTTCTTCTTCCTCCATCCAACATCCTTGATATACCTGACCTGAAGCTATTTATAAGTGCTACCGCCAGCCACCTGGCCGCCTCCCTGGCCGGCCACCGCCACCACCACCTCCGTTGAGGTGGTGGCTATCGTTGGAGGGGGTTTGGCCGCCAGAGATGACAGATTCTGGCAAACCCGACACTCCATTTTTGCGGAAAAACAAGTGGATGCATTCCACTGGATCTTGATTAATTGTGGCCGATTCTCATCTCTAATGAATCCTAAGATCTAGCCCATGAATAAGGAGTAGAGGAGGACCTTAGTGGAGGGCTGGAGTCGGGTCGATCGTCGTGCCACCATCGTCGAAATTTACGATTTTTGGTGTTCTGCAACTACACTGCAAAGGGGCTCGATTTCTTTAATTCAGTGGTGGGAAAGACTCCTCACAGTCTATTGATGGTGTTTAAAGCCACATTTGGGGAGGGGAATGTCCAAGGCATCAATGGACCTTAATGGCCCTTGAAAGCTTATTTCGGCCACGGAAATTTTCTCCCCTAGTCTGTAACGGCCCGTACACCGTCCAATTTCCTAATTTTCTTTTAAGGGAAATAAGAAATATTAAAATTACACTTACTCCACCATGTCACAATGAGTATATCCATATAATATTTTCCACAAACCACTACATGTCCACAACTCAGTTTATTTCGCACTAACATGCCATATTACAAGAAGACCATGTAAACACCACTGAATATAACATCTAGCGCTATATACCCATCCAGAAGTCTATCCATATACATGTACAATAAAACATAAGACGTAAAAGTCTCTGGGGTGGTGGCCTTCATAGTAAAAAGAAGATTCAGCGCTGTTTATTTTGAGAGCTGCTTTTCCCTAAAAAATTTAGAAATAGCAACTGTTAGCCTTTAAGAAAGACTAAGTGAGAAAACATCTTTTTAACCTGCTGTACATACAAGTTAAGAGGAATATATCACATGATGCCTATTCTCTTAAGCAGTGTATATTTAAAGAAGCTATTGAGTAATATGGAAACGGTCCCACGTAATGTGGACTCAATTTCACGAGTCACTGCTGACGAGACACCCCTTTAAAGGGTTTAATTTTTAAGCAAACTAGGTAACCTACCTGGAATTCTACCTTGCGATGCTTAGCATTAAAATATTTTTGTTGACGGTCCTGCGCAACTTTCATTCTTTGTTGGATGATAACAATTTTTTCATGTCATTTATCAACCTTCTCTTTGTTATATATCTGACATTCACCTTCTTCAGCCCAACTTAAAGGCGTTCTACAACGCCTGCCATACAAAGATTCATACGGTGCCATACGAATAGAAGATTGATAACTATTGTTGTAAGAAAATTCCACAAGTGCCAAATATTTCTCCCATGACCCTTTTAGATCCAGCACCACCATTCGCAATAAATCTTCTAAAAATTGGATCGTTCTTTCTGATTGACCATCAGTTTGGGGATGAAAAGTTGTACTGAACTGTAATTTTGTGCCCAAACTTTTATGAATCTGTTGCCAATTTTCTGACGTGAATCGGCCATCTCGATAAGATATAATCGTTCGAGGAATTCCATGCAACTTCACGATATTATCAATATATAAACTACTCAGTTACTCAGGTGGCCCATCCTGTCGCACTGCTATGAAATGTGCGCTCTTCGTCAATCGATCAATAATGACCCATATACCATTATGGCCCGATTTACTACGAGGTAATCCAAAGATAAAGTCCATGGCAATGTCCTCCCATTTCCATTCTGGTATTGGTAACGATTGTAGATATCCTCCGGGTTTTTGGTGTTCAGCTTTAACAAGTTGACAAGTATGACATGACACAATATATTTGACTACATCCATCTTCAATCCAGGCCACCAAAAATCCTCTTTTAAATCATGGTACATCTTTATTCGACCAGGATGTATGGAATAAGGGGTATTATGGGCCTCATACAAAATGTCTTTTCGTATAGTGTCCACATTTGGAACACAAACTCTTCCCTTCATTAATAACAAGCCATCTAGTTCTGAAAAATTTGGCAATTCTTCAATTTTTATTTTTTCCTTCAGATCCATCAAATACCCATCTCTTGGCATAGCCTCTAGAATTCTATCTTTCAGTGCATATCTGATTTGCATTTCAAAAAGTTGGAGCTTTTTATCCTCTTTTGACAGAATGGGGGTTATTTTCATTTGCTCGAATTCTCGCACTAATTGTGCGTTAAACATTTTAAGAGTTGTTAAACTCGTAACATCTTTCCGGCTTAATGCGTCAGCTAAAATATTTGCTTTTCTGGGGTGATACTGTATGTTCACATCATAATCTTTAATAAATTCCAGCCACCGCCACTGACGGAGGTTTAATTCCTTCTGCGTAAAGATGTACTTCAAACTTTTGTGGTCGATGAAAATTTCACATCTTACCCTATACAAATAATGAAGCCAAATTTTTAACGCAAAAATAACCGCGGCAAGCTCTAGATCGTGAACTGGATAATTTCTTTCAGCATCCTTTAACTGACGAGAGGCGTAAGCAATCACTTTACCTTGTTGCATTAATACACATCCCAAGCCTTTATAGGACGCGTCACTATAGATCTGAAAGCCTTCAATACCTGACGGAAGTATTAACACAGGAGCTGTCGTTAATTTTTCGTTTAAAATTTCAAACGCATCTTGACAATTCTCGTTCCACTGAAAAGGAACACTTTTCCGCGTTAACTGTGTCAAGGGTAAGGAAATTTTTGAGAAATACTTGACAAATCATCGATAGTAACCTGCCAATCCAAGGAAGCTCCGCACTTCGGTTACATTCGTAGGTTGTGGCCATTTTGAAACTGAATCAATCTTCGCAGGATCTACAGAGAGACCTTGTTCTGTAATTATATGGCCTAAGAATGATACTTCCTTTAACCAAAATTCGCATTTTGAGAATTTTGCATACAGTTGATTTTCCTTCAATGTTTGCAACGCTAATCGCAAATGTTGCGCATGTTCTGCCTCAGACGGAGAATAAATAAGAATGTCGTCGATAAATACAATGATAAATTTATCGAGGAAATTCTTAAAGATTCTGTTCATCATGTCCATAAATGCTGCAGGGGCATTAGTAAGTCCGAACGGCATGATGACAAACTCATAATGTCCATATCTCGTGCTAAAGGCAGTCTTAAAAATATCCACCTACTTAATTCGAAGTTGACCAGATCTCAGATCCATTTTAGAAAATACTCTTGCATGCACAAGCTGATCGAATAAATCATCCATGCATGGCAGGGGGTTTTTATTTTTCACTGTCAACTTATTCAATTCTCGGTAATACACGCATAGGCGAAACATCCCTTCTTTCTTTTTCACAAATAACACTGACGCTCCCCACGGATAAGAGCTGAGGCGAATGAAATCTTTATCGATCAATTCTTGTAATTGACATTTTAATTCGGCGAGTTCTTTTGGCGCCATTCTATACGGTGTCTTTACCACTGGTCTTGCCCCTTCTTCTAAGTGAATCTCAAATTCCACTTCTCGTTTTGAAGGAAGTCCTAGGAGTTCCTCGGGAAAAAGTTCCGGAAATTCACATACCACTGGTACAGTGCCTATTTCATGCTTTCCCCTGACGTTCCTTTGACCAACACTAACATCGCTTCATACCCCTTTTTAATTTTCTTACAGGCCTTGAGTGAGGATATTAACATTTTAGCCACTTCGTTTAAGCCACGAAAAATAGTGAAACTCTAGTCCGCACATCTAATCATTACTTCCTTCTTCCGACAATGAATGACCGCTTCTTGTCATGCAAACCAATCCATGCCCAATATAATGTCAAATTCTGTGAGTGGTATAACTACAAAATCTGCCATGAAGTCCTTATCATTGAGTGTAAACCAAGTAACTATACGTTGCTGAGACGGTATTACGTGATTATTTGGTAATGATACGTGCAGGACATCCGGAGTTATATAAGGTTCTGCCGCAACCGTAGGCAATATAGTACGAGAAATAAATGAATGACTTGCTCTCGTATCAAATAAAACATTCCTCAGTTGACCAGAAATATAAAGCATACCTATCACCACTATATCATTAGCGATCGCCTCTTGTTGGCTCAGATTAAACACACGAGGTTGTACTCGTCGTTCTTCCTCTGGAACTCTTGCCGACACAGAGGTTGTGCATCCAAATGAACACGGGTGTCCAACACAGGGTGTGTCAGGTATGACACGGGCGTGTAGGGTGTGACACGGGCGTGTCACACGACCATGTACTGGCTGGCTTTAGGTCGGTTGACTGCCGCTTAAGGGACACGGCCTGTGACACGGGCGTGTCACAGGGCGTGTCAGGCCGTGTTCATGCTTTTCTGGACAATTCTGAGCCGTTTGATTCCCTATTCCTAGATCCAATGGATAGGCTCTGTCCATGTGTTGCTAAGGACGGGGAAAAGGGGATTTAAACCCTTCCTCTTCATCTTCTTCTTCTTCTTCTCATTTCAAGAGAGAGAAAGAAGAAGGGAGTGCAAGGGAAGGAAGGAGGAAGAAAAGCCAGCTGCTGGAGGAGCTGCGGAGTGCAGAGCGAAGATCCGAGAGCGGTTTTGTGAAGGCTAGGCCGAGGCAGTGACTTCCATCCTCTGCTGTTCTATTTTGTGATAGTCAAGCCGCCATACACATCGCAAAGAATCCGGTCTTTCATGAGCGCACAAAACATATCGAGGTTGACTGTCACTTTGTTCGTGAAAAGGTTCAATTGAAGAAACTTGAATTAAAGCATGTTCCAGGAACTGATCAAGTTGCCGACATCCTCACAAAGGCCTTATCAAGCACTCTGTTCTACCAATGTTTGTCCAAGCTGGGTGCATATGACCTATACGCTCCAGCTTGCGGGGGAGTGTTGGAAAAGCCCACTTAACATTAGGCCCATTTGTATAGCATTTATTGCTTTTTCTCTCCTCTCTTTAGTCCCACATTGTGTATAGGACTTTTCTCTCTCTTTCTCTCATCTATATATATGTACTCATTCTTTGTATTTGTATCAAGTGGACATATGTACAAGGTTGGCTTTCTCCATTTCTACAAGAACTAGTGTCAGTAAGTATCAACAAGAAGCAGTAATAGAAGGGGTACGATCATAAGGTACCAAAACGCAGTAAGAGAGGGGAGGCCTGATATTAACTAATTATAGAACTAGTGTTGGTAAATATCAGAAATCCCAAAGGGCAGCAATCAGCGATCGACGATCTGGCGACGTTCGACGATCAGGCCAGCGATCAGCGATCGACGATTTGGCAGCGTTCGACGATCCTAGCTCGACGATCGTCGAGCGCGGGGCGGATTTGTGGCGTGTATGCCTCTGTCGACGCGGAGTGTCGACATAGAGGTTTTTGGTGGGATCTTGACTAAATGTCCCGACATAATTTGATTGGTCACGGACGTGTCCTGCACCGGTTTGTGAACCGTGTGGTGTTTAGCCCCGTTTGTCCACTTCAGACCAGGATCGAAGCCGTGCATTTCACTTTTGTGGGATCCGACGGCTGGTGGTTAATCCGAGTGTTTTATACCCGAGTATAGGGTTTCAAAACCCTTATCTTTTGCCGCTGGTTCTCTGTCTAAGTTCTAGAGAGAAGGGAGAGCAAAGGAGGAAGAAGAAATCTAAATCCGGTCCTTGGAGGGTGCTTCGGGACTCCAACTCGCGAGCCGACTTCGGATCTACAAAGGCAAGGAGATTCTGGTGCTTTTCATCCGCATAGATTTCTATGGCGCCAAGGATGAACGCTAGGGTAACGATTCTCTACTTGAGCATGTGAAGCACTCCTTCTTTTGCATAGGAAGCCCGCTCCCGCGAGTTTGCGGTGAGTTGGAGGCATTCCTTCGGGTAGATATGTAAAGTCCCCGTTGTATAGAATCCGTAATCGAGAACAGACATAGGCATGTTGTGTGAAGCCTATCCAGACATGTGGGTCTGGATCGGTGATGTTGCATTGCAGAAATGCCGGAGAGGACTCCGTGCAAATGTTTGTTTTTTGGGTTTTTCTACGAGGTAGATTGCAACAGGGAGCCTTGGAGATTAACTCCAATGTGCACCCGGAAAACTGGGCAGACGCGTGGTTCTGCCAACATGATGGCCAGGGAGCCAACTTGAACATAACTGGGTTATGTGATGTGTAAACGGATTGGGACTCAGGGAAGTTTGACTCGCGTTTATGTTCTTTAGTTGACAGGGCGGTGTAAGCAATGGGTTAGGCGGAACCATACCCGCTCTATGTCGTTCGGTAAAGAGACCTAACGGTATGTGGCACTTGCCGTTGGTATATATAGAGGGTCTTAGGCAGTGGCCAGAAAGACCAAATGCTCACGAGTTATGGTCGTCCAAAGGGACGGTGGTGAGTCGGCGCACTTTGACCGTGATCACCGAGAATGTGCCTTGAGTGCACGGGGTGTGTGGTCATGTGAGCCTACGCCTGTGATGTAGTGACATTACTATACTGCTTGGTTATACTAATAAAGTACAAGGAAGGAGCATCACCGCCCCGGATTTGGGGGCGGGATCGTTATAATTCGGTCAGCATTGCTGACCGTTGCTTTTGTTTGCCACCGTGCGGTGGATTTTGCTTGGAGGTGCTGCTTGACCGAGCGGTCAACAGCGGGCTAAAGCCCAAGTTACTGTGCTGGCCCTCAAAGGCCTAATTTTTGGATGTTTTCTTTTATTCATGTATGGCCGGCCTGCGTGCCGAAATTTGGAAAACAATTAAATTGAGCAAACTGTTGTAATGCCTTAAAGCCAGAACTTGTGTATTTGTACTCCATTCCTTTGGGATTGTTTAGTGGACATTCATGCTATTTTTGCTGGGTTCTTTTTATTGCAACTAATAAAACTGCTTCCGCTAGAATGACTCTGTGTAGGACGTTGGAATGTTTGGATGGTTTCCATTGAGTAACCTTCCGGTCTGTCGGTGGTATATGGCGTCGGGCCCCGGCCGGACCTACTGCTATATGCTATGCAACGGATAGGGGGTGCTACACCATGCCCCAAGCTCACTCTTGCCCTAATAAACCATTAAAGGGCCACACTTTGGTCTCACCAAAACCTTTTCAAATCAAACCCAATTGGGATGAGATGTTTATTAGTCATGTCATGACCCTAAGAGAGAGACACCAAAATTTTGGTGGGTTTATAGGTCATTAGACCCCTTAAATAATTCATACATGGTTTATTAAAGTTCCACAAAAACTTCAGGAAACTATTTTCTAAAAATTTCTATTTTTGGATATATTTTAGGTATAGATAGGAGAGGCCCCCATCAAAAATCTCAGGTCATTTGGATGAGTGGATTGATGGGGGAACTCAATTTAGTCTCTAGTCAAGCCTATGTATATGTTGCACTATTTTGAGTGTTGTGGTCTGACCTGAACTCTAAATTGGTTCAAATCAACTTTAAATTACACAAGACTCATAGGACTACAAGTTTCATATTGACCACTTTTTCTGAATTGTCATCTAGATATTTGTAATTTAAATTCCATGGTAGGTGATATTATGTGACAGAAAATACCTAAATTTAAATTTAATATATTAGATCTTTCACAGATCTTAAAGAAGATCGGACGGGTCCTAGCTTTCTTCTTCCTCCATCCAACATCCTTGATATACCTGACCTGAAGCTATTTATAAGTGCTACCGCCAGCCACCTGGCCGCCTCCCTGGCCGGCCACCGCCACCACCACCTCCGTTGAGGTGGTGGCTATCGTTGGAGGGGGTTTGGCCGCCAGAGATGACAGATTCTGGCAAACCCGACACTCCATTTTTGCGGAAAAACAAGTGGATGCATTCCACTGGATCTTGATTAATTGTGGCCGATTCTCATCTCTAATGAATCCTAAGATCTAGCCCATGAATAAGGAGTAGAGGAGGACCTTAGTGGAGGGCTGGAGTCGGGTCGATCGTCGTGCCACCATCGTCGAAATTTACGATTTTTGGTGTTCTGCAACTACACTGCAAAGGGGCTCGATTTCTTTAATTCAGTGGTGGGAAAGACTCCTCACAGTCTATTGATGGTGTTTAAAGCCACATTTGGGGAGGGGAATGTCCAAGGCATCAATGGACCTTAATGGCCCTTGAAAGCTTATTTCGGCCACGGAAATTTTCTCCCCTAGTCTGTAACGGCCCGTACACCGTCCAATTTCCTAATTTTCTTTTAAGGGAAATAAGAAATATTAAAATTACACTTACTCCACCATGTCACAATGAGTATATCCATATAATATTTTCCACAAACCACTACATGTCCACAACTCAATTTATTTCGCACTAACATGCCATATTACAAGAAGACCATGTAAACACCACTGAATATAACATCTAGCGCTATATACCCATCTAGAAGTCTATCCATATACATGTACAATAAAACATAAGACGTAAAAGTCTCTGGGGTGGTGGCCTTCATAGTAAAAGAAGATTCAGCGCTGTTTATTTTGAGAGCTGCTTTTCCCTAAAAAATTTAGAAATAGCAACTGTTAGCCTTTAAGAAAGACTAAGTGAGAAAACATCTTTTTAACCTGCTGTACATACAAGTTAAGAGGAATATATAACATGATGCCTATTCTCTTAAGCAGTGTATATTTAAAGAAGCTATTGAGTAATATGGAAACGGTCCCACGTAATGTGGACTCAATTTCACGAGTCACTGCTGACGAGACACCCCTTTAAAGGGTTTAATTTTTAAGCAAACTAGGTAACCTACCTGGAATTCTACCTTGCGATGCTTAGCATTAAAATATTTTTGTTGACGGTCCTGCGCAACTTTCATTCTTTGTTGGATGATAACAATTTTTTCATGTCATTTATCAACCTTCTCTTTGTTATATATCTGACATTCACCTTCTTCAGCCCAACTTAAAGGCGTTCTACAACGCCTGCCATACAAAGATTCATACGGTGCCATACGAATAGAAGATTGATAACTATTGTTGTAAGAAAATTCCACAAGTGCCAAATATTTCTCCCATGACCCTTTTAGATCCAGCACCACCATTCGCAATAAATCTTCTAAAAATTGGATCGTTCTTTCTGATTGACCATCAGTTTGGGGATGAAAAGTTGTACTGAACTGTAATTTTGTGCCCAAACTTTTATGAATCTGTTGCCAATTTTCTGACGTGAATCGGCCATCTCGATAAGATATAATCGTTCGAGGAATTCCATGCAACTTCACGATATTATCAATATATAAACTACTCAGTTACTCAGGTGGCCCATCCTGTCGCACTGCTATGAAATGTGCGCTCTTCGTCAATCGATCAATAATGACCCATATACCATTATGGCCCGATTTACTACGAGGTAATCCAAAGATAAAGTCCATGGCAATGTCCTCCCATTTCCATTCTGGTATTGGTAACGATTGTAGATATCCTCCGGGTTTTTGGTGTTCAGCTTTAACAAGTTGACAAGTATGACATGACACAATATATTTGACTACATCCATCTTCAATCCAGGCCACCAAAAATCCTCTTTTAAATCATGGTACATCTTTATTCGACCAGGATGTATGGAATAAGGGGTATTATGGGCCTCATACAAAATGTCTTTTCGTATAGTGTCCACATTTGGAACACAAACTCTTCCCTTCATTAATAACAAGCCATCTAGTTCTGAAAAATTTGGCAATTCTTCAATTTTTATTTTTTCCTTCAGATCCATCAAATACCCATCTCTTGGCATAGCCTCTAGAATTCTATCTTTCAGTGCATATCTGATTTGCATTTCAAAAAGTTGGAGCTTTTTATCCTCTTTTGACAGAATGGGGGTTATTTTCATTTGCTCGAATTCTCGCACTAATTGTGCGTTAAACATTTTAAGAGTTGTTAAACTCGTAACATCTTTCCGGCTTAATGCGTCAGCTAAAATATTTGCTTTTCTGGGGTGATACTGTATGTTCACATCATAATCTTTAATAAATTCCAGCCACCGCCACTGACGGAGGTTTAATTCCTTCTGCGTAAAGATGTACTTCAAACTTTTGTGGTCGATGAAAATTTCACATCTTACCCTATACAAATAATGAAGCCAAATTTTTAACGCAAAAATAACCGCGGCAAGCTCTAGATCGTGAACTGGATAATTTCTTTCAGCATCCTTTAACTGACGAGAGGCGTAAGCAATCACTTTACCTTGTTGCATTAATACACATCCCAAGCCTTTATAGGACGCGTCACTATAGATCTGAAAGCCTTCAATACCTGACGGAAGTATTAACACAGGAGCTGTCGTTAATTTTTCGTTTAAAATTTCAAACGCATCTTGACAATTCTCGTTCCACTGAAAAGGAACACTTTTCCGCGTTAACTGTGTCAAGGGTAAGGAAATTTTTGAGAAATACTTGACAAATCATCGATAGTAACCTGCCAATCCAAGGAAGCTCCGCACTTCGGTTACATTCGTAGGTTGTGGCCATTTTGAAACTGAATCAATCTTCGCAGGATCTACAGAGAGACCTTGTTCTGTAATTATATGGCCTAAGAATGATACTTCCTTTAACCAAAATTCGCATTTTGAGAATTTTGCATACAGTTGATTTTCCTTCAATGTTTGCAACGCTAATCGCAAATGTTGCGCATGTTCTGCCTCAGACGGAGAATAAATAAGAATGTCGTCGATAAATACAATGATAAATTTATCGAGGAAATTCTTAAAGATTCTGTTCATCATGTCCATAAATGCTGCAGGGGCATTAGTAAGTCCGAACGGCATGATGACAAACTCATAATGTCCATATCTCGTGCTAAAGGCAGTCTTAAAAATATCCACCTACTTAATTCGAAGTTGACCAGATCTCAGATCCATTTTAGAAAATACTCTTGCATGCACAAGCTGATCGAATAAATCATCCATGCATGGCAGGGGGTTTTTATTTTTCACTGTCAACTTATTCAATTCTCGGTAATACACGCATAGGCGAAACATCCCTTCTTTCTTTTTCACAAATAACACTGACGCTCCCCACGGATAAGAGCTGAGGCGAATGAAATCTTTATCGATCAATTCTTGTAATTGACATTTTAATTCGGCGAGTTCTTTTGGCGCCATTCTATACGGTGTCTTTACCACTGGTCTTGCCCCTTCTTCTAAGTGAATCTCAAATTCCACTTCTCGTTTTGAAGGAAGTCCTAGGAGTTCCTCGGGAAAAAGTTCCGGAAATTCACATACCACTGGTACAGTGCCTATTTCATGCTTTCCCCTTGACGTTCCTTTGACCAACACTAACATCGCTTCATACCCCTTTTTAATTTTCTTACAGGCCTTGAGTGAGGATATTAACATTTTAGCCACTTCGTTTAAGCCACGAAAAATAGTGAAACTCTAGTCCGCACATCTAATCATTACTTCCTTCTTCCGACAATGAATGACCGCTTCTTGTCATGCAAACCAATCCATGCCCAATATAATGTCAAATTCTGTGAGTGGTATAACTACAAAATCTGCCATGAAGTCCTTATCATTGAGTGTAAACCAAGTAACTATACGTTGCTGAGACGGTATTATGTGATTATTTGGTAATGATACGTGCAGGACATCCGGAGTTATATAAGGTTCTGCCGCAACCGTAGGCAATATAGTACGAGAAATAAATGAATGACTTGCTCTCGTATCAAATAAAACATTCCTCAGTTGACCAGAAATATAAAGCATACCTGTCACCACTATATCATTAGCGATCGCCTCTTGTTGGCTCAGATTAAACACACGAGGTTGTACTCGTCGTTCTTCCTCTGGAACTCTTGCCGACACAGAGGTTGAGGCAACCGACTCGCTAGCTTTGGAAACATCCATCTGATATATCCTCTGGCTTTGAGGAACTGGAAAGTTCCGCGAACTGCTAGCTCCTTCTTTCCTCCTGGGACATTCCATCTGTCGATGTCCTGGTTGATGACCCATATAACACACATTATTGCCCACCAAACACTGCCATTTATGGGCCTTTCCACATTTACCACATCTTTGCTCCTGCCTCTGAGGCTGTATCACAGTGCCGCTCTCTGCTGACCGAAGCTTCTTCCCAGAGTCACCTGATTTCCAGGAGGTACTTGCTTTTGATGACGATTCCTTACTTGCAGTCCACTGAGATCTTTTCTTTCCAAATTCTCGACGCCTCTGCGTATTTTCTGCATCGATCTCCATTAACCGAGCCTTCTGGACCAAGGCCCCGTACTCCTGAATTTAAAGCAGTACTAATATCGCTCGAATACTATCACGAAGACCTTCTTGGAATCGCCTACACCTTTCTTTCTCATTTGGAACAAAAGCTCCAGCATAGAATGACAAGTTGGCAAACTCCATTTCATACTCCAAAACCGAACGAGGTCCTTGGACTAGTCGCAGAAACTTGTCCTAAAACAACTTTTTCTCCGACTCTGGTACGAACCAGTTTGTGAATTATCGCACAAATGTAGCCCATGATATGTTCCCTTGTCCTTGACGAATCAAGAGTCCGCGAACATTCAACCACTAGCGCTTAGCCTCCCCTTTAAGAAGAAATGTGACTAAGTTTATCTTTCGGTCTTCTGGACACTGCATCACTTCGAAGATCATTTCGATACGTGAAATCCAATTTTCCGTTTCCAAGGGCGACAGAGTACCCCGAAATGTTTGCGGCTTCAGGTACATAAATTGCTTTAGATCTACATCAGAATGTCTTGCTTGCCCTGACACATGACTCTGCAGCTGGTACGGAAGGAGGAACATCCCGCACCATTTTAATTGCTTCCGCTAACATCCGAGTCAGATCAGTCAATTGATGGTGTGCCTGTTATTGTGTTAGTGGACTTACAATCTGCTCTACTGGCAGCTATTGTTCACCCTGTCCTGTTTCCATATCTTCCGATACAGCCTCCCGAGATAACTGAAACAAATATCACAAAAGAAAGGCAATTACTTCTCACATACATAATGTCAAGGTGTTTATATTCTCTAGTTATTTACTTCTATACTCATTGCGTCCAGGCTTTAGGAAACCTGGCTCTGATACCACTAAATTGTAACGGCCCGTACACCGTCCAATTTCCTAATTTTCTTTTAAAGGAAATATGAAATATTAAAATTACACTTACTCCACCATGTCACAATGAGTATATCCATATACTATTTTCCACAAACCACTACATGTCCACAACTCAGTTTATTTTGCACCAACATGCCATATTACAAGAAGACCATGTAAACATCACTGAATATAACATCTAACGCTATATACCCATCCAGAAGTCTATCCATATACATGTACAATAAAACATAAGACATAAAAGTCTCTGGGGTGGTGGCCTTCACAGTAAAAAGAAGATTCAGCGCTGTTTATTTTGAGAACTGCTTTTCCCTAAAAAATTTAGAAATAGCAACTGTTTGCCTTTAAGAAAGATTAAGTGAGAAAGCATCTTTTTAACCTGCTATACATTCAAGTCAAGAGGAATATATAACATGATACCTATTCGCTTAAGCAGTGTATATTTAAAGAAGCTATTGAGTAGTGTACGAGAATTTTATCTCAAATAAAACAGTGTACCATAAATCAATATGCGTAGTATACTGTATCTTTTATTTCATGCTTCATTCGTTTCATCCATAAGAAATGTTTAGGGCAATTGAATCAGTAACAATATGCATAGTCCGTATATCAGTATTTGGGCCCGACCCTACTGGATCTACAGTAGCCAATTCAGTACGTTCATCACGCGTTTATGCCTTTCGGCTCGACTGATTTGGCTGTTCATTACAAAAACATTTATGCGCATCATTTTCAATATGCCCTAAACCTTTCAATGTGTCGACACATTCATATAGGATAGTTTATTAAATATTTCCCCTCAGATTACTTGTTTGATTTACTTTCGAAAAAGCCATATCATAAACGATGCATGTGATAGTACTCAATTTCCATACAAAAAAAACTATGCAGTATCTTTGAATCATATGTGTGCACTATACGAAAATACTTTAAGAAAACATAAGTTAAAAAACATAGATCTCACATTGGGATATTTAGTCTCGATACCACGCCTCGCGTCATCGTCGTGATTATTGTGTGATGCCATCCTTCAGTGTATCTGAAATATTATTATAATATTTAAGGCATGTTCTATTTATTTTGGGTTGCATCACAAAATAATTCGGTGTTGACACTAAGGTGGACCCATTTACTAACATATGCCACATTCTTATACCCATATACGTCGTGTTTTCTTGCACAACGTAACACTACACATGCTGCCCACACAAATAAACTCCATGTTCCTGCATTACTAGACCATACACACACACACACACCTACTACTGGAAAGACAAAAAGCCCCAAATCTGAAGTAATCAAAGAACTAGAGCTGGACATGCAAATGACTACCAGAACAACCGAAAAACTACACATCAGATAACATAGCCAACAGAGATACCAGGGGGCATCCGGGAAACAAGTACAGCCAACATCAACTACAACAATACCCAAGACAAAGAGCAGTTGCCAATTATCTAAGGTCTCAAAGCAAAACTCAGTTTTTCCCCAAAATCCTCTACCAGAGATGCAGCTGCCGGCCTACCACATAAAGCAGGGAAACAACAAAACATAGCAGGTAATTAATACAACAAGGTAAAAACAGAACAAGGCCCAAAAGCAGTTATTGCAGGAATCACAAGAGACGACTTTAGAGAGAACTAGGAGCAGAACCACAAATCACAACCCTAAGTTCAACAACAGGTTAATTGAACCCCAACTCAAAACTCCAAACCTGGGAACAATAAAACTGCCTAGTAACCCAATCCCTTAACAAATTTCACTACTAAAGCTGAGAATTAACCAAAGAAGAAGGAGATGAAGAGCTCACAGTGAGATAGCAATGAAACCACAAGAAACCGAGCATCGTTCCAAGCTACACGAATCCACAATCAACTTCCCGTGCCGTCAAACTCAACAGTAACTACAGAAAGCAGCAGTAGGGGGAAGAAGTCCGCTCGCTTTTGGCTTGTGATGGGTATTGTATCCACAATTACATGGATTTGAGAAAGCCACCTGTCAAGCTAAGATGAATTCACAATGTATTTGATGAAACTTCTTAAGTTGTGCTTGCAGTTATTCCACGCTATGTGCACACCAATTTCAGGGTGCATTAGGTCAATATACACGGGTCTGCACGCCGTAATCCCTCGTTGAGCAGATCAGTGTGTTGGCCTACGTGTACTCTCTCTATTAGAGTGCACTTACTTCAAGTACAGGGCCGTGTTTATGCAAGAGCAGACAAGGAGCAAGGATGGGTCAAGGAGCACATCATGGGTGGAAAGACGAAAATTCGTCTAAGTGTAAATCGGCGAGAATCGCTAAGTGATTCTCGCCGATTCGGCGAGAATCACTAGTGATTCTCGCCGAATCGTCAAGAATGTTGGGTATTGTACTCACGATTACCTAGATTTGAGGAAGCCACCTGTCAAGCTAAGATGAATTCACAATGTATTTGATGAAACATCTCAAGTTGTGCTTGCAGTTCCTCCACGCTAAGTGCACACCAATGTCAGGGTGCAGTAGGTCAATATACACGGGTCTGCACGACGTAATCCCTCGTTGAGCAGATCAGTGTGTTGGCCTATGTGTACTCTCTCTATTGGAGTGCACTTACTTTCAAGTACAGGGCCGTTCATATGCAAGAGAAGACAAGGAGCATGGAGGATCAAGGAGCAGCTCCTGGGTGGAAGACGAAAATTCGTCCAAGGCAAATTCGACGAGAATCACCAAGTGATTCTCGCCGATTCGGCGAGAATCACTAGTGATTCTCGCCGAATCGACGAGAATCATTAGTGATTCTCGCCGACTCCTTCTGGCCACCTCTAAATGGTGCCAAGTAAGATTCGGCGAGAACCACTAGTGATTCTCGCCGAACCAGTGGCCAAGGAGCTCATGTATACCAAGTGAAATTCGTTGAGAATCAATAAGTGATTCGGCGAGAATCACTGACGATTCTCGACGAATCGTCGAGAATCACTTGGTGATTCTCGCCGATTCGTCGAGAATCGTATGCGATTCTCGCCGATTTTTCCTTGGCGTTTTCTCTGGAATTTCCTGAACCGGATTCTGCCTTCAGACCAGCTTGAACCGGACTTAGGGATTTCAAGTGTGGGTCCCACAAACGGTCATATTGGAAAGCATCTACAGTATATATACTCCAGTATTTTGAACAGTAAAAAGACGGAGAAAGAAAAAGAAACCGAGCCACATCAAAACCCTAAATCCGCGACTCCTCTCCGCCGCCGCCGTCACGCTCGGGAACGTAGGTCGCCGCCACTGATCGCTCTTCTTCCCGATCTCCGACGACAGAAGCTTAGAAAAGCTTGTGTCTCACGTGTCTATCCAGAGATCTCTTGTCTCTCGATTTGTAGACCGGGAAAAACTCCCCCGTCCGAATCGATCGAGACGACCGATCCTAGAGTGACCGTTGGTAGACAGAGTTTGCTTCGCTACGAAGTTTGGATCTCCAAGTTCAGCAGCCGCTCATCATCGTAGTCGCCGATCCCGAAGCTAGCCGTCGCTCGTGTTGCCGCCGCCGGCTCCGGGGAGATCCTCTCCAAGAGAGACCAAGGTTGTAGACTCTTCATCGACTTCAAGAACACGTCGTCGAACAAAGAGGAACACCGTAGTCTCCAAAAGAAGTTTGTATCACGTGTACACTCTATATTTAATTTCGTTGTAAAGGAACTTTTGTTCCGTGTGGTAAGGGTTGGGTGCAACCCGCTTTGTGGGAGTGTTGACTCTCACGTGTGGAAGGGCTCCTTCCGTTAGTGAAGGGATTGGATTTCAATCCCGTTGGAGAAGTGACTGAGTCGTCCCTTGTTTGGGGAGATAGGTCGAAGGGGGAAAGTGGATGTACCCAAGTCGGGGAACCACTATAAATTTGCTGTGTTTTCTGTGTGCTGTGCTTTTTATTTTTATTGTGCAGGTACTCTCGTAAATTCCGCAAAAGAACCACACGTCACCTATTCCCCCCCCCCCCATAGGTGCACATAGCTGACACTAGGTGGACTTTCAAGTGGTATCAGAGGGAGGTTACTCATCAAAAAGGTTAACACCTTGAGTAGAATCCTGCCACCAGTGTCAGAAGCATGGATCTGGATTATGAGATTCCGCCACTCAAACTCCCTGCATGCACAAAGGATTATTATCCCATATGGAGAATGAGAGTATCCTTTCACCTTGACGCTATCGACCCTCGAGCATCCTTCATCCTGGAAGAGGGTCCGTTTATCCCCATGAAGACCTCCGACTCTGGGATCCTAGTGCCCATGGACATTGCTGAGATGTCTGAGACGGAACTATCTCTATTTCACTTGGACGAGAGGATTCGACAAATTATCATGGATGTCTGGTCCGGAGCCTCTCGCTCTAGATTGGAAAAATGTCGAACGGCTAAATCTCTGTGGATGATGATCTCAGAGCTGATGGGGGGTGTCAGAGAAAGCTGAAATATGCTGTCAATCAGAGGATGAAGCGTATGTGGGGGTCATCACTTCTGAAGATGAATGCAAGGATCCATCGGATTGCATCAGAGCTCCCGTGTCCGTGTCAGAGACTGACGAGACCAGTGAGGAAAGCAGCTCTGACGAGGATGAAACAATGGTCACTGATTCTAATGACAATAACTCAGATGAGCAGGTAACATCTTTACCCTGCTCCATATCTTTTGACTTTTCTAAAGACAGAAACTGCTCTCCTCCAGAAAATACTGATTCCCTGAAGAGAGCACTTCAGGAAAGCAATCTACTTGCTGAGGAGCAAGCTCGAGAGATTGCTCGACTGAAGATCTTATTGGTTCTCCAATTGGCGTCCAACAAGGTCAAGGACTCTAAGATCTCAGCTCTAGAGAATAGTCTAGATAATGAGAAACGTATAGTATCAAACTTTTCCAAAGTTGATGCTATAAAGAGAAAGCAAGAAACCGGGTGGATCTCCCGGATTATTCAGGGATGGAGAAATGGGGAAACGGTGTTCCGACCCCCCACTCCAAGCAGGAAGGCAACTCATCATGCCTTCAGGTATGACCACAGGAGTAATCGTGGTCACTGCAAGGGTGATTTGTCCCCATGTGGAAACGTCCATAGTGCAAGGGGCGTCATGGCCACCCATGAGGAAATACCTAAGGCTCTTTCTGAGCCCTTTGTATTCACGGCCACTGCCACAACACAGTGTGGATCTGCATGTCCCAGCTTACAGAAGACTTCTCACCATTCGAGGACACGGGATATGGAGGATAGAGGTCATGATGTCAGGCTTCATGGGGCCTCAGCAAGGGAGATGCCTGAAAGATTGGCACCACCTTCTCGGACTCATAACGCTCACAACATATATTCGTTCCACCCTTCCACGTGTCACGATGGAAGAGGAATTTGTGTGACAAGAACATGCCCTATCCCGCTTAGACCTAGGACCATGACTACGTCAGTCACTAGATCAGGTCGAAAACGGCGATACAACATTCACCCTTGTTGGTGCTGCGGCAAAGTGGGGCACTTTGCCATTGACTGTTGGCACAACCCCTCTGTGCCCACAGCAAGGGCTTATCCACATTCTAGGGATAGAGGTAGTCTTCCAGACAGGTTTTCTGAAGGAAGGCAGTTGCGTGCTTATGCTAATAGAAACCTAGGACCCAATATGATTTGGGTTCCTAAGGTAAAGTAATTCTGTCTTGCAGGGCAGTCCAGGTCCCCGTGAATACGATGGGGACTGGACAGTAGGTGGCTCAAGGCTAACGTGGAACAAGCGTCTGCAATAACGGATGTGCTACCTGTTTGAGCATATTCACCTTGAGCCTCTAATGTGTTCTACCTGTGGAACTAAAACGATAACTCTCAAAATCCCAGGTAATTTTGATCAGTTCAAGGACTTGTGTCGTGTTGCACCCTCATTCAAAATATATATATATATATATATATATATATATATTTCTATCCTTGTGTATACGTATACTTATGCTTATCATGTATGTGTGCACCTTACGGAGAGATTAACTCTATGCATGCAAACCATTGCACATCAATAAAAAGTTAACAAAGATATGTCATTGTAAATTTCGACAAATCACAATTGACATCAAGATGTGTCTGGAGAAGTTCCGCTCAAATCCGAATAGATTGTCGTTACAATAAACATGTATTTATTACTCTTATGTTAATTTGACATCCGAAGAATTTGAAAATGTTTCAATTCCTAGTAAAGAAAACCGTTAAATTACAATTGGTAAAGAAAGACCTCACTTTCACTGTATATACTAGGAATCTCGCCGAAACAGCTCGCCGACCCTTGGCATTCACCCCGAATCCCGACGATCTAGATAAATCCCGCCGAACGAGTCACTCCGCCCATTCGCGTTCTCCCGCAAGAACTCTCCCGCAAGAACTCTCCCGCAAGACTTCTCCCGCAAGACTTCTCCCGCAAGAACTCTCCCGCCGACCCGCAAGCGTTCTCGCCGCAACCCGCAGGAGCTCTCCCTCCGACTCGCCGAAACCCGCAGCTCGTGAAGTCTCCTCCTTAGCTCCCGCAAGGGTCTCGCAAAGTTCTCCTCGAAAGACTCCCGACGACTCACGCCGAAGCTCGCACCGTCGATCTTCCCAAGTCACGATTTTTCTCCGCTCAAACCACCTCACCGACTTCACCTCTAGGTATCCCCTTACCCGAAGCATCCACTAATGAAGTTTTCTTTTTGAAAGTTCATTAACGTTTTGAGTAGGGCTTCTCTCTAGGTCTACAATGGCTCCAAGGACGACTGCAGGGTTGGTCTCTGGCTGCGAGCTGGTTCGCACTGGATTTTCTCATGCCTCGGACGAATTCCGCAATATCATTCTAATGCTGGAAGAGGCTGGGCTAACCTTCGTCCTGGAGCACCCCTGCAAAATTCTTGACAAAGAGGTGCTGGAATTCTTCTCTACGGCCAGGCTCCGAGATAGAGACTCCGTAATCAAGAGCAAGGTGGCTGGGACAAAAGTTAAGATGTCTGCCAGCAAGCTGAGTCGCTACCTGCAGCTTTCTAGTTCGGAGCAGGAGGACTATCTGGAGGACGCGGACAAAGCCAGAACTCTCTTGTTCTGCGGTCTTCCAAGAGGCACTCGATCAATAAAGAGAAAAGAGATGAATGAAGAAGGGAAGCTCCTATCTGACGTCATTGGAAAAGTGCTCATCTGCAAACCAGGCTCGCATGATCATATCTCAGGAGATATGTTCAAAATCCTCATAGCTGTTGTCTGCCGCAAGAGGTTCAACTGGGGGGAGTTGCTGTTCCAGAAGATCAAGGACACTCTGGGCACTCCTAGTTTCGGCCGCATCATAAGTCTATATCTCAACCAGCTTAACGGAGACAAGTTCGACATGAGCAAAGGAGTCCCTCTCCACTACTTGAAAAAGATGGATGCTACTGTGTTTGATCGATGGGAGCGGCGTATCGGGCAGCCTGCTGTGGAAGAGCTAGAGGAAGTATCTCTAGCAGCCTCCCCCCGTGACATTCCTGATACCCTGACTGCAGGAATCGAGGGGGAGACTCTACCCCCTCATACAGATGCAGTTTCTGAAATCGCCCAGGTGGCCAGGGATGCGGTGGGCGAAATTCATGAAGTAAGTGAACCTGAGCTGGAGGATGAGGAGGTCCTGAACAGAAATAGTCAAGGAACCGAAGCTGAAGCACTGGAAACTGATGATCGGGAATTGGAAGAAGCTGCTGACATAGATGAATTCTTGGATGAGGACGGAGAGGACGATGAAAATGAGGGACATGAAGTACTTGAGACTCCGGATACTGTTGAACCTCCATCTGACAAGTCTGCACCAGTGGAGGGGGAGTTGGATAAATCTACAGAGGCAGCCAACATTCCTCCTTTGGAGCCTGTGATTGTATCCAGCTCTACCGACACATCTGCTGAAATGCAAGGTCCACAAGTGCCTCCGGCTATTCCGTTACGCGATGACCTAGCCACTCACACTGTACACATCATTCAGGGCATCGTAAATGAGCTTAAAGACTCTATTGATACAGCTCAGAAAACTCTGCTGAAAAGGATCCAGATAAAGTTGAATGGGAAACGCACCAAGCATTTGAAGCGAAACGCAACATCTTTTTCCGAAACAACAAGGATCCAGATAAAGTTGCTCCTCCTAGGTACTACCCGAAGCCCAAAGAATACATGGAGAGGCAAAGCAAGAAGTACTTGGCTCAAAATCTTAAGGGTGACGTAGCTAAGGACAAATAGTCAACACTTTATAGCTTGTCACTGTGTCTTAAGAACATTTAATGATTATTGTTGTCATATAAACAATTCTGGATTATATGTGAATAATTTTATCCTGGTATATATATTTGAATTTGTGAATGACTCAAGTCCTGATCTGATTGCATATATTCTCTTGTGCTGCATGTTTAATTTCTGAATGCTATGTTTATTATTTGATAAGTGTTATTCATCTTAGCTAGTAGGGTTTTGGCTTCGTCAAATAGGGGGAGATTGTTGGGTATTGTACTCACGATTACCTAGATTTGAGGAAGCCACCTGTCAAGCTAAGATGAATTCACAATGTATTTGATGAAACATCTCAAGTTGTGCTTGCAGTTCCTCCACGCTAAGTGCACACCAATGTCAGGGTGCAGTAGGTCAATATACACGGGTCTGCACGACGTAATCCCTCGTTGAGCAGATCAGTGTGTTGGCCTATGTGTACTCTCTCTATTGGAGTGCACTTACTTTCAAGTACAGGGCCGTTCATATGCAAGAGAAGACAAGGAGCATGGAGGATCAAGGAGCAGCTCCTGGGTGGAAGACGAAAATTCGTCCAAGGCAAATTCGACGAGAATCACCAAGTGATTCTCGCCGATTCTGCGAGAATCACTAGTGATTCTTGCCGAATCGACGAGAATCATTAGTGATTCTCGCCGACTCCTTCTGGCCACCTCTAAATGGTGCCAAGTAAGATTCGGCGAGAACCACTAGTGATTCTCGCCGAACCAGTGGCCAAGGAGCTCATGTATACCAAGTGAAATTCGTTGAGAATCAATAAGTGATTCGGCGAGAATCACTGACGATTCTCGCCGAATCGTCGAGAATCGTATGCGATTCTCGCCGATTTTTCCTTGGCGTTTTCTCTGGAATTTCCTGAACCGGATTCTGCCTTCAGACCAGCTTGAACCGGACTTAGGGATTTCAAGTGTGGGTCCCACAAACGGTCATATTGGAAAGCATCTACAGTATATATACTCCAGTATTTTGAACAGTAAAAAGACGGAGAAAGAAAAAGAAACCGAGCCACAACAAAACCCTAAATCCGCGACTCCTCTCCGCCGCCGCCGTCACGCTCGGGAACGTAGGTCGCCGCCACTGATCGCTCTTCTTCCCGATCTCCAGCGACAGAAGCTTAGAAAAGCTTGTGTCTCACGTGTCTATCCAGAGATCTCTTGTCTCTCGATTTGTAGACCGGAAAAACTCCCCCGTCCGAATCGATCGAGACGACCGATCCTAGAGTGACCGTTGGTAGACAGAGTTTGCTTCGCTACGAAGTTTGGATCTCCAAGTTCAGCAGCCGCTCATCATCGTAGCCGCCGATCCCGAAGCTAGCCGCCGCTCGTGTTGCCGCCGCCGGCTCCGGGAGATCCTCTCCAAGAGAGACCAAGGTTGTAGACTCTTCATCGACTTCAAGAACACGTCGTCGAAAAGAGGAACACCGTAGTCTCCAAAAGAAGTTTGTATCACGTGTACACTATATATTTAATTTCGTTGTAAAGGAACTTTTGTTCCGTGTGGTAAGGGTTGGGTGCAACCCGCTTTGTGGGAGTGTTGACTCTCACGTGTGGAAGGGCTCCTTCCGTTAGTGAAGGGATTGGATTTCAATCCCGTTGGAGAAGTGACCGAGTCGTCCCTTGTTTGGGGAGATAGGTCGAAGGGGAAAGTGGATGTACCCAAGTCGGGGAACCACTATAAATTTGCTGTGTTTTCTGTGTGCTGTGCTTTTTATTTTTATTGTGCAGGTACTCTCGTAAATTCCGCAAAAGAACCACACGTCACCTATTCCCCCCCCCATAGGTGCACATAGCTGACACTAGGTGGACTTTCAAAGAATCAGTGACTGATTCCCGCCGACTCGATCCAACTACTTCATTGCAAGCAACTCTGATTCTAAGTAAGAATCGTCGAGAATCACCAAGTGATTCTCGCCGATTCGGCGAGAATCACTAGGTGATTCTCGACGAATCGCCGAGAATCACTGGCTGATTCTCGTCTCGACCCGGCTAAATTAGTGCGTGCAACCAAGTAAAATTCGACGAGAATCATCTTTGATTCTCGCCGAATCGTCGAGAATCATCATTGATTCTCGGCGACTCGGCGAAATTCACTTTCGATTCTCACCGATTTTGACTTGGCAATTTCTCTGGAAGCTGCTGGACCGGATTCTGCCGCTGGGACTATGTTGAACCGCAGGCTAGGGTTTCCTTCAGGTGGGACCCACAACGGTCATTTGGGAATATACGTGTGTATAAATACACGAGTATTTTTGAACAGTATAGAGAGCGAAGAAGAAAAGAAATACGCGAGCCGCGACGTGACCTAGATCGTCGTTTCCGCTCTGCCGCAGCTGCCGCCGCTCGCGCGCCAAGTTGTTCGCCGGTTGATCGTGGTTTCGCCCAGATCCTCCTGCGACAGAAGCCTAGCTAAGCTCATCGTCTCACGTGTCTAACCGGAGATCTCTTGTCTCTCGATTTGTAGATCGGGAAAATCTGCCCCATCCGAATCGATCAAAACGATTGATCCTAGTGTGACCGTTGGTAGACCTAGCTAGCTTCGCTACGAAGTTTGGATCTCTAAAGAACAGCAGCCGCACATCGTTGTTGCCGCCGATCCCGTGAACCTAGCCGCCGCCCATCTTGCCGCCGCGCCGGTTCCGGGAGATTCTCTCCAAGTGAGATCTTGGGTAGTGGACTCTTCGTGGACTTCAACAACACGTCGTCAACGAAGAGGGACACCTAAGTCTCCAAACGTAGTTTGTATCTCTTATCTCTTATACATTCTAGTTTTACTTTTGTTGTAAAGGAACGGTGGTTCCTAGTTGTAAGGGTTGGGTGCAACCCGGTTGTGGGAGTGTTGACTCCTACGTGTGGAAGGGTTCCTTCCGATAGTGCAAGGATTGGATTTCAATCCTGTTGGAGAAGTGACCGAGTCGTCCCTGGTTGGGAGATAGGTCGAAGGGGGAAAGTGGATGTACCCAACTCGGGGAACCACTATAAATAGCTTGTGTACTCTGTTTGCTGTGTTGTTTTATTTTCGTGTGCAGGTACAATTTAAATTCCGCAAAAACGCTGCACGTCACCTATTCCCCCCCCCCCATAGGTGAACATAGTTGACACTAGGTGGACTTTCAAGTGGTATCAAAGCCAGGTTACGCATCAAAAAGGTTTACACCTTGAGTTGAATTCTGCCACCAGTATCAGAAGCATGGAGCTGGATCATGAGATATCGCCACTAAGACTCCCCACATGCACAAAGGAGTATTACCCGTCTGGAGATGAGAGTGTCGTATCACTTGGATGCTATCGATCCTCGAGCTTTTCATCCTGGAAGAGGGTCCTTTTATTCCTATGAAGACCTCCGACTCTGGAATCCAAGTGCCCAAGTGCATTGCTGAGATGTCGGAAATGGAACTTTCATTATTTAATTTGGACAAGAGGATTCGTCAAATTATCATGGATATCTGGTCTGGAGCTTCTCGCTCTAGATTGGAAAAATGTGGGTCGGCTAAATCTATGTGGGTGATGATCTCAGAGCTGATGGGGGGGTCAGAGAAAGCTGGAATCTGCTGTCAATCAGAGGATGAAGCCTATGTGGGGGTCCTCGCCTCTTAAGATGAAGGCAAGGATCTATCGGACAGCATCAGAGCTCCAGTGTCCATGTCTGAGACTGAAGAGGCCAGTGAGGAAAGTAGCTCTGATGAGGATGACACAACGGTCACGGGCTCTAATGATAATAACACTGAAGAGCAGGTAACTTCTTCATCCTGCCCCGTCTCTCTTGAAGTTTCTGAAGTCAGGAACTGCCTTCCTTCAGAAAACACTGATTCCCTGCAGAGAGCCCTTCAGACAAGCAACCTACTTGCTGAGGAGCAAGCTCAAGAGATTGCTCGACTGAAGATCTTGTTGGTTCTCCAATTGGCATCCAACAAGGTCAAGGACTCTAAAATCTCAGCTATAGAGAGTAGTCTAGAGAATGAGAAAAGAATAGTATCAAACTTTTCCAAGGTTGATGCTATAAAGAGAAAGCAAGAAAATGGGTGGATCTCCCGGATTATCATTTCGTGGAGAAATGGGGAAACGGTATTCCGACCCGCGCACTCCAAGCAGGAAGGCAACTCATCATGCCTTCAGGTATGACCACAGGAACAATCGTGGTCACTGTAAGGGTGATCTGTCGTCATGTGGAGACACCCGTAGTGCAAGGGGCGTCGTGGCCACCCATGAGAGAATACCTAAGGCTCCTTCTGAGCCCTTTGTATTCAATGCCACTGCCTCAACTCGGTGTGAATCTGCATGCCATCCCAGCTCACAGAACACTTCTCACCACCCGAGGACACAGGACAGGGAGGTTAGAAGTCTTGGTGTAAGTTTTCATGGGGCCTCAGGAAGGGGGATGCCTGAAAGGAAGGCACCACCTACCCGGCCTCATGACGCTCGCAACATGCATTCCTTCCACCCTTCCACGTGTCACGGTGGAAGAGGAAATTTTGTGAGGAGATCATGCCCTATCCCGTTTAGACCTAGGACCGTGACTACCTCAGTCACTAGATCAGGTCAGAAACGGCGATACAACATTCACCCGTGTTGGTGCTGTGGAAAAGTGGGACACTTTGCCATCGACTGTTGGCACAACCCCTCTGTGTCAAGGGCAAGGGCCTATCCACATTTTCGGGGCAGAGGTAGTCTTCCTGACAGGTTTTCTGAAGGAAGGCAGTCGAGTGCTTATGCTAACAGGAACCTAGGACCCAATATGATTTGGGTTCCTAAGGTAAAGTAATTCTTTCTTGCAGGGTAGTCTAGGTTCCCGTAACTATGAGTGGAACTAGACAGTAGAGGGCTCAAGACTAAACTGCCACAAGCGTCTGGAATAACAGATGTGATATCTACTTGGGCATACTCACATTAGGCTCCTAATATGTTCTACTGAGGGACTAAATGATGACTCTCAAAATCCCAGGTACTTTTGATCAGTTCCAAGACTTGAGTTGTTTTCCATCGACAGTTACATATATATATACGTGTATGTATGCACATCCAAGGATAGGGTAACACGATGAATATAAACCTTAGATACACCATTAAGAGTTATTTCCACTGGTAGACTCGAAATCTAACATCTACAGGCTTAAATTAGTTCACTAAAAACTAGCGAAGATTGCCATCAAGAAATGTATGGAAAAGTTGGTTCAACCCAAATAGTGGCTTTAAGAAGTATTCACATATTTGGAAGATTTTTAAATTAACTTATATGGAAAAGCCGGAAACCCGTTAAAATCCCTTCTAAATCTCGTCGATCTCACGCAGTCTCCCACCGAACTCACCTTTATATATTTAGAATCCCGCCGACCCTTCACCTTCCGTAGGAATCCCGCCGAAAGACCTTCTCCGCAGGAAACTCACCAGGAATCGCGCAGGCTTCCGTCGAATCCCGCCTAATCCCGTCGAACTCCGCATGACTCCGCAGGAAACTCCCCAGGAATCGTGCAGGCTTCCGTCGAATCCCGCGAATCTCGCCGAATCGTCTCCATCGAAGGTCTCCTGCCGAATCCCGCAGGCAACTCGCCGAATCGCGCCGGAACTCGTCGAATCCCGCAAGATTAACCGAAGGTTTCCCGCAAGTTTCTCTCCGACGATCTCTCCCAGTTTCGATTCTTCCTTACTTGGACTTGATCACTAGTGTCGCTTCCTTTTTGATTTTTGATTAAGCGTAGAGTAGGGCTTCTCTCCCTAGATCTGCAATTCGTCTTCTTCAGACTGAGATCGACGAACTCATTTTCTATTAAAATACTTCTTCGAACTCTGAACGAAGATCTTTTCCTTTTTTCGTCGAACGGAGATTGGCAGTTCATATTCTGAAAACCATATATCTAGGTTTTCTTTGTCCTCCGTCCCGCGCTTTTAGTTCCCTTTGCACTTGATCTTTATTTCTCTTTTGCAGGTGCAATCATGGCGATTTCGACAACTGCTCTCTCCTCCATGAAGTTTGACATGGGCTTTGACATTGATTTCGATTCATTCCTTCCATCATTCTGATGTAATCTTTGTGGAGATCTTGAAGCTATTTGAAGATCAGAATCTGAAACAGTTTATGACTCAAAGAATCAAGATTACTATGACAGAAATTAAAGAATGGGTATTTTCGTCCACCACAACAGGAGATAGCATGACTAGAACTATCGCTAGTAACCAGATTTCCCTCTCTCCAACTATACTAACCGACAGTTTTGGTCTATTAAATATGCTGATGAGATTGAAATGGACTCTAGGGAGTACAATAATATGTTGAATAGAATGGGTCACTGTGGAGATAACCTAACAAACTGCTTAAGAAGAACTTGTCGGCTGAATACAAGTTCTTGGCTGACGTGGTCGGAAAAGTGCTGTTAGGAAAGCATACAGCACATGATATATAACCAGGCATCAATTTTTAGTGATGGCTGCTTTGGTGGACAATAAAGGAATTAACTGGGGAAATTACTGTTTGATCTGATTAAGAAGAAAAACAACAAGAAATAAGTTTATTTTGGCCGGGTTTTGGGGATATTCTTGCAGAGAAGGCTTCTGAACATCTGGTTTACACACTAGTGTTCATCAATGCCTCCAAGAGGATAACCTCTCCCTTGTTTGGAAGATGGGAGAGGAGGATCTCCAAGCCATCAAAGGATTCCTCCTCCTCCAGGCCTTCTGAGGGCACAAGGGCTGATACAGCCACTCCCCACCCTGGTTCTGAAGAAGCTCCTATTGTCCATCCTTCTTCAACCACATCCCTACCAATAATAACTCCTCCATCTCCCCAGCCCTGTACACTTCCTCCTCTGCAACAACCAGTAATCTTATCATCTTCACCAACTCATGTGACAACACCTCCTCACTCTCCAATTCATACAACTCCTCCTCAATCTCCTCCTCCATCCCACCTCCAAGACATCAACAATGAAACATTCTTCTCATCCACCACATTTAATCTACTCACCTCTCTACCATCTACACCCACATCTCCAGTTCATCACATTCCTAGACACTCACCATCTCATTTACCATCATCTCCTCGGGATGACATCCTCCCTGATTTGACTCCTGCTTCCCTCTCTGTATCCACCTAAACTCCACCAGAGTTTCTGGATATATTTTCCCATTCTCTATCTACCATCCTGGAGCACATCATTCTAGTGATCAGATCTCTTATAGTAGAGTCCATCACCCCTCTTGCTAATTCTATTTCTTCTCTTGCGGCTCTCTTTGCTGCCTCCTCTGTCCCTCCTTCTTTTTCCAGGGGCCTGCTTCTAGTTCTCACTGAAATTAGGCAGGGCGAGATGCTCAATGAAGAAGCTTCTCCTATTGCAGCAGCAGCAGCAGTTAAAACAAATTCAGATTCATATTTAGATATGTATATGGTCGAGTTACAGACACAGTTATAGAGGATATAGAACTAATAATTGTTGTGATTGTTTTGTCAATCCTATAGTGGATTTATTCAATTTATTAATTCTTATGATACAGTTCATTTGAACTATCATACTTCTCTCTGCATAAAGCCATCTTTGTCTATTGTTCCCAACATTGTTCCCATCAGTCCCTCAATTGCTAAGCAACTCAAGGAGAGTTTTGTTGTTTCAGAAACTCCAACTACATCTGCTCCCAAAGATATTTATTCTCCAGAGGCTATCTCTGCTCCAACTTACATTATGGATGACAGTCCTCTTCCAGATGTAGATGAGTTAATAATGGCAGATATAGAGGCAAAAAACCAATCAGCTATTGTACATAGTCCTCCAGCTCTAGCTGCAGCTTCAGCTCTACTCCAGAATCTCAGGCTGAAAATCCTATTGATAAAGATCTTCTAAAAGATATTAATGCTTTATATGATAATGCCCAAGAATCTTTAGATGATGATGATGAAGATGATTCAGATGACAGTCCTTCTGCAAAGAAAAAGAAATCTCTAAGAAAAGGAAAGCCCCTCTAGCTGCTGCTCCTAAACCTAATCCCACTCATGATACCCCATACTACATTCTTCAAAATATTACTCCTTACAATGGCATGCCAGCTTGGATGTGGCTATCAAAGAATGAGCAGTAAGCCAAGAAGAAAAGCAGGGAATACTCTCCTCCTCCACCTTCTCGAAGATACAGGAAAGACCCTCCTCCTCCTCCTCCACCTGCTGCTGGTGCTTCAGGCACTTCTTCTCAGAGATCTACCAAATATCAAACATATCAGAGACAGCGTGGTAGATCCTCACATTCTGGAAGCAGCCAGTATATGTACTCCTCAAGCAGGCAACAACAACAGCATCAACATCAACAACCTCAGCAACAACAATAAGCTCCTGAATCTCAGAAAGCTGATAGTCCAAAGTGGCCTGAATCTCCTCCTGTTCCATTTGAGGATCCTGAAATAGCTACTACTGCTAAAATGGCCAGATTCCAAGAATTGGTTGGATTATCCATGATAAAGAAGTCTAAAGCTGAAAGAAAGGATCTCTCACAGTTTTCAACAATGTCAAAATTCAAGAAAGAAGAATTGATCAGGTATGCAAAGGCTAATAAATTATTTAATGTAGATGATTATATGAAATTACATCCAGAGGCTGTTGTGCCAAGGGCCACATCTCTCAACATCATTGGTGCTGCTGATATGACTATTACAAGGAGTCAAGCAGCTAATCCTAATAGAGAGATCCAATTTACCCAGCCTGGTGTCAAAGAAAAGGAGGAAAAGCAAAAGGAGACAATGAAGAAGAAGAAATGAGTATATGTTGTTCAGGTTTTTTGTATATCTTAAACCTTTATTTTCACAAACACAAAGCTACATTGTATATATATTTGCTGCATGTTTTTAAATTTTTCTTCCAGATATATTTTTCTCTTTCTTTGCGAGTATTTTTGTTTGTATTAGTGACCTCACCCAAATAGGGGGAGATTGTTAGATCCCTAGTTTGATTTGGGCTAGGTTCACTAACTAGGATATTTGACCCACCATGTATAGCCAGGGTCATGCCGTTGTCCTAGAGTTTAGGCTATGTCATTAGAGTTAACATTGTATGGACTAGCCAACAAAAGACTGCAGAAGACTCCAGACTTAGAGAAATATCAAGTTTCAAGAAAGTGAGTTTGACGTTCCTCAAACTCAGCGCGACGAAAATCGTGCTAAGCTCGACAAACTCAGAGACAATTCTCTGAGTTGAGCTCGACGATATTCGAGCTCAGGTCAACGATTTGTGGAAGTTCAACTTCAACATTCTAAGTCCAGAATCCTTTCTCTGAACTCCAGTCGACGATGTTATGTTATCAGCTCGACGAACTTAGAGTATAGAATTGGCAAGTTTTATAAGAAAGCAGTTAGCTGTCCTCAGGTCGACGAACTTGGTGCTCAGGTCGACGAACAGGAATTATCTGGTCGATGAACATGATTTCTCTAGTCGACGAACTGTGGACTCAGGTCGACGAAATCTGTTTTCTGCTCGATGAATTCTGTGTAGATCCAGACTTGGATTTTTCCTTCTTTTATTCTTATTCTATTGCAGCAATTGCTTAATAATCAATGTTTATATTCTCTGGAAATAGCCGTTAGTGGCAACATTGATTATGGTATTCATCAGGATTATTACTTGCCATTTTCAATAGGATGGTTAGGGAAATCCATTAATGCAGATATTCTCTCAAGCCGTATTTTCCTTCTCCAGGTAGTTAGCATTCAATGCAGACAATTCAAATTCAAAGGAGAATTATACAGAAAAATAATAATAATAACAAGCACACACAGAGAGAGAAGGAGATAACAAGAAAGAAGAACGCACACTGAGAACAAGACAGACATCAGAAAATATTCAAGAAAAAAAAGTGCTCTGACTTTCTTCATCAAGTGTTCTTCCTCCAGCAAGCTGCCAAGAGCCAATCAACTTCAATCAGTCTACAACTCTCTAGAGAGCTTTTCAAGAAGACCTACTCACCCTGCAAAGTTTCCATTCTTCATGAACAAATCTTCATCTCAGGGGGAGCTTTAACACCATCAAGGATCCACTAATTTTCTCTGTTGCTTTGAGAAAGAGAAGATAACATCAAGTTTCATTTATTTCACCAACTGTACCCAGTGTTCTAGCTCCCTTCAAAAGTTAATCACTTGGTTGCAAGTCTCCTGATCAAAAGACTTGACTTGGTTTTTAGGCACCTGATCAAAAGCCTGAAGGGTTTCTTAATCTACCTGAAGCAGATCTTGTGGTGACAAGAACCTGAACAAAAACCTGATTGGTGACAGGGCACCTGATCAAAAACCTGAGTGGATTCCTACCAGGGTGGTAGAAGAGTGGATTTACCCAAGTTTTAGGGGAACCACTATAAAATTCTTGTGTCATTTGTGATGCTATTTTATTTTCTTTCTGTGTGCTGATTGTTGTCTTTCTTAGTTTTATTTCTGCACCTTTCTAATTTACACTTATAAGTATCACTATTTTCAACTCTGAAATATAAATATAAAGGTTCTTATTACACTCTATTCACCCCCCCCCCCCCCCTCTAGAGTTAAACAGTCTAACCACACTAGTGGTATCAGTGCATACCACCACCTTCAGTCTGATTTTTTGCCTATAATGCCTTTTCAAAATGAACTTGGATCCCTCCATCCAATGGTTACCGATTTTACCTATTCGATCAAGTAGAGCCCAAATTCAACTTCATTTAGAAGTTATCATTTTTTTTTTTTCGATAATTTTAGTTTCCACGGATTCTCCATCAAAGGCTCTTCAATACCCTTCCAATGATCCAGAAATGTCCATCCTCGGTGCAAATGTTTTGAACGTCCGTGCATTTTTCTCCCGGTGTAGAAATTTTTGCAAAAGCGCGCATTATGCACACGAGAGCGCATTTGTGCCCAGGTGCGCAATTAGCGACCGGGCATGCACTTTTCGCCCATTCGTGAATTTTTTTTCCCGGTGGTGAAATTTTTTCGAGAGCGCGTATTTTCGCACGAGTCCACATTTTGTGTGTAGGCCCGCATTTTTAGACCGGAGGCGCATTTTTCGCCCGGGTGCTAAACTTGGGCACATGTGCACATTTTTCACCCGGGCACCTATTTTCATCCATAGATGTGTTATTCGCTCGGGCACACATTTTTACCCGGGCACAAATTTTGCCCACATGAGCGCATTTTTCGGCCGCGGCGCATTTTTCGCAAGAGCACGAATTATTCTCCTACCACGCATTTTTTGCCTGTGCGCCCATTTTTTGCCCATGCGTGCATTTTTCTCTCGAGATCGCATTTTATGCTACACTGCAAATTTTGCGCCTAGGTGCGCAATTTTTGCTCAGACGTGCATTTTTTACACAGGTGCACATTTTTCGTCCATGCACACAGTTTTTGGTCATGCATGAACTTTTCACCAGTAAACGAATTTTTTACCTGTGCGCGCATTTTTCACCCAAAGGCTCAATTTTCGCAAGACATCCAAATTTGCACTCTGACACATTATGCCCACGGGCATGCATTTTTCACCCGTACATGCATTTTTCACCCGGGTGCGTATATTTTGCCATGTCACGCATTTTTTTCCCAGGCATGCATTTTTCACACGGGCTCGCATTTTCGCTCGGGCTTGCATTTTTAGCGCGGGCACACATTTCCAAGTGAACACAACTTCTTGGTTGTGTAGGAAGTCTTGGAATTTTGCGCCAGGGCACGCATTTTTTAGCCCGGGCACAAATTTGCTATAGCTTGAATTTTGCACCCAGGCACACATTTATCGCCAAGGCACGCGTTTTCGACTGTTAGTGCATATTTCGCCCGAGCGTGAATTTTTCAGCGGTAATGTTTTTTTTGCTCGTTCCAGGATTATTTGCATAGAGGCAAAATTTTCACAAGAGCGCGCATTTTGCGCTCGTGCCCTTTTTGCGCATGAGAATACATTTTTCGAACTGGGCGCTTTTTTGGCCTGAGGTCGAACTTGGCGCACATGTGCGCATTTTTCTCTCATGCACACATTTTTTACCCATACACACATTTTTCTCCTGGGTGCGAATTTTTCGTCCGGGCATGCATTTTTTCCCCGGGCATGATTTTTTTGCAAAAGCGAGCATTTTTTTCCTAGATTTGCTTTTTTTGCGAGGGCGCACATTTTGCGCCCGAGAACGCATTTTTCTCCTGGACACGCATTGTTCGCCCGTGCACGCATTTTTCTCCCGGAGGATAAATTTTCGTGAGGGGGCGCATTTTGCGCGTCAGCATTCATTTTTTGTGTGAGCACACATTTTGCACATGAGCTCACATTTTGCGTCGGTGCATGCTTTTTTCCCCCGATGTTGCATCTTTCGCGAGAGCACACATTTTGCGCCCGAGAGCGGATTTTTGGCCCAGCCACGCAATTTTCACGCAGGTGCCCATTTTCAACAAAAGCGCACATTTTATGCTAGGGCGTGCATTTGTTGTCTGTGCATGTATTATTTGGTCGGGCGCGGATTTTTTTAAGTGCGCACATATTTCTCCCCGGGGCGCATTTTTCGCGGCTTCTGGCATTTTTCACCTGGCGGCACTTTTTTCGCTCGGACACCAATTTTTTCCCGGAAGCACAATTTTCACCCAGGCACACATTTTTCCCACGGGGACACATTTTTCACCCATGCACAAAATTTTCGCTCGTGCGCTCATTTTTTCAAGGGGTGCATTTTTCGCCAGACCATGCATTCTGCACCGGGCAAACATTTTGCGCCCGGGATCACTTTTTTTGCACCGGCCACTATTTACGACCTGATGAGATATCTTAATACTTCAATCATTCCCGAAAGATCAATATAGTGAAAGTTTTTGACTGAACAGGTTATTTTCGCAAGGTCGTTAATTATTTGACCGGTCGCGCAAATTTCGTCCGTGAGCGCATTTTTTTCCCGGTCGCACATTTTGCCAAAGAGCACAGATTACTTGCCCAAGCACGAATTTTTTCGCCCGTGCAAGAATTTTGCCCCCACCAAAGCATTTCTCATCTGTGGGCGCCTTTTTCTCGAGAACGTGCATTTTGCGATTTGGCGCGCATTGTTTGCACAAGAGCGCATTTTTTGTCAGGGCACAAATATTTTGACCGGGAACTCATATTTTGCCCGGGGGTAAATTTTTTGCGAGTGCAAACATTTTTCTCCCGGGTGAACATTTTTCATCCATTGTGTCGTTTTTTCCCGGTGGAGAAATTTTCGCGAGAGCCTACATTTTGAGCTTGAGCGTGCATTTTGTGCCAAGCATGCATTTTTTGCTAGGTGTGCATTTTTTGCGAGGGCAAACATTTTGCGCCCGGGTGCAAAGTTTGTGCCGGGTGAAAATTTTTCGCCCGAGGGCGCAATTTTCGCCCAGGGCAAGATTTTTTCGACCGGGGTTCATTATTCGGCAAAGTGAACATTTTTCGCAGCAGCGTGCAATTTTCGCACGAGCGCGCATTTTTCGTCTAGGCGTAAATTTTGTTCCCGGGCAAGCACTTTTTGCCCGGGCACACATTTTTTGACCGAATGCACATTTTGGGACCAGGCGCACATTTGTTGCTTGTACTCTTTGTTATGCAAGGAACAAATTTTGTGCCCGAGCACACATTTTTCACCCTGGGGCACATTTTTGGCCACACCACACATTTTGTACCCAGCGCACATTTGTTACTTTTGCTCATATCTTTAGTCGGGGTGAAAATTTTTTGCCTGAGCGCTCATTTTTCGCCCAAGGGAACATTTTTCTCCCGAGGGTGCATTTTTCACGGCACTGCGTATTTTGGGCTCAAGCGTGCTTTTTTTTGTACGAGAGCCTTTTTTGGCCCACACACACATTTTTCTCCAGGATACGCTTTTTTCACCCATGCACAAATTTTTCACTCACGCACACATTTTCTACCAGGGGTGCCTTTTGGCGAGACAACACATTTTGCACTCGGGCACACATTTTGTACTCGGGCACACATTTTCTGCCTCGACATGCATTTTTAGCCCGGGCACACATTTTCTTCCGGGCGTGCATATTTAGCCCATCTGCGCATTTCCAAGTGAACACAACTTTTTTGTTGGGCAGGAGGCCTGGGTGATCTCACTCACTGATTGTGAGCTCCTTTTTACAATCAACATTTTCTATTTTAAATGTATCTGGACGTAATCTGTGATGTAACACTACCTTTTTTAGTCGATACGAGTAAATTTGACCATTCTGCTTGCTTGTAGTCTACAGACACCTCTCATCCTTCATCTTGAGCTGTGTGGATATGGGACATTTTTTTGTGCCAAGTGAATTGTTTGGTCCATTTCCCACAATGTCCCAGATTTGAAGACGATTTGAAGAAGTCAAACATGTCAATGATATACACAATGTTGTATTTTATGTATTCTCAAGTTCATGCATGCAGGTTAGTCCTTGTAACTTTGATAGGACATGTATTTCAAGTGATGTGACAGGTGGTCACACAGTAAAGATGGGGAGAGAAATCTGTCTAAGTCCATAAGCATTAACTGAAGCCAGTTCACAATACGTCAGATGCAAGGGAAGATGTTGGATAGGATGGAAATCACCCAAGTCCACAAGAGTTTAGTGATGCCAGTTCACTAAACGCCAGATGCCATAAAGCGTTGAGCTAGTTGTGGATAGTCAAATCTATGAATTCTGAAAAGCTATTGTAAGACCCCATTTTTTTTCTTTTAAACTACCGGGTTCTTATGCCCAGAACTGTCGTTTTGCATGACACCAACACAGCCGGGAAGGTCTTCACTAAAAATTGTCGATCATGCTGGCCATACCGATCGCAAAGAGTACAATAAGTGTACATGAGTAAAATGAAACGAGTCCACCAGAGTCACATATATATAATATAAGTCTCCACGAAGGGAGAGTCCACAAAAAAGAATAAACAAAGTACTAAAGAGGGCTCCTGCCCGATACATCAAGATCCTCACTACAAGTCACTCAACGCGGAAGCAAATCTATAATAACTACTAATGACGGGGACTCACAGTCCCTGCCGGCTGGACTCCAGTGCTAGACTAAGTCCAATCATCCCCCACCTCTCCCCCATGGCTCCTAGGCACCGAGCGGGGACGAGGAAAGGGAAGGTAATGAAGGTGGAGAGTAACAAAGTAAGCAGGTGACGGTGGAACTAGTCTATCATGAATATATAATCACAACAAGTATAAGTAAGCAGTAGTAGGTAAGCAATAGTAGGAAGCAGTATAAATATACACAAGAATAAGTGAGCAAGTATAGTATGAAGGGTAAACTAAGTAAGTAACCATGACATATAAGAATGCCCATATAAACCTATAGACCAAGGGGTTGTTTTGCAAGACCTATTGTATAAAGCGTCCTACACCACTTTATACAATAGGTGTTATGGGTTATATGTAATGATGATGTTATGACATGCAAGTATGCCATGATGTGAACATGCAAGTGCAACCCACACACTCGACTCTATGCGCACAGACCTTTAGTTCCCCGGTTTTGGAGTTAGCTAAACTCTCAGGAGCCTCCCGTCGTGGCAAACAGAGACAGTGGGCTGGGCTGCCACACTCCTAGACTAGTATTTGCACTGCCTATCCTAGCCCTTACGTACACCTCAACACTAAGAACACATAGTGGAGCTCCTGCGTACTAATGCTGGCAAATCCACCATTATTTCTTTGGATAAGTGACATCCACACCTGTCGAGTCAGCGTATTGACGTCGGTGCAAACGACCGTCCAATATCGAAGATCCACCACCTTATATCTTATGCACATGCAACATTAATCTATTTCCCACTGAGCCAAAGCTCCCCGGACAATCTCGTCCGTCACAAATATCTACAAAGCCAAAGCTCCCCGGACTAACCCGTCCGTCACCAAAACCACTGAGCCTACCGCTCGTGAGACCGAACATAACTCCCACAACACTGGGGGAGTGTGAGTGTAAGTGTAATCCTGGTTATACTAGTTACTCTTAAATAATGATTTTTCTTACGCTTTAGGTTAGCCCGGGACTGCCCCCGGCATACCCGGTGAAGGGTTCTCAAAGGGCACTAGGAACTATTATGGTAGCTGAAGACCATCGTTCACTTTCGCAAGGCACTTACTATTATTGGTTAATACCAGATTCTCGATTCCTTTTAATATTACTCTGGATCTAACCCTAGTGTGTTTTGACTCTCTCTTTCTCTCTCACTCCATAGGAAAGACGATCTTTCGTCGATCCCGAGCAGCTCCTAACACAAGTTAACTCAGCACTTTCCTCATCATGATTCCTAATGATGAACCTATTTCCACTCACCAAAACCAGTAAACCATTAAACCCCCACTGCCTATGCTCATTTCACATGTAATCCCAATTTTTTGCAGTTTTACTATACATAGACCAACCTATGCTATATGATGTACATGATAAGAGATAATCCAAATTTTCATTCAAATGCCCTAAAATATTTATTGGTGGCCTATAATGACAAATTTATCCTAAATCCAGAAACTTTGAATTTTTCTAAATAATTTGGCATTTAATTAATTTTCCCAAAAATTGGTCCATGGGTGATTTGAACATGAAGTACTAAATTTACTTAAGATCTGTCCTTAGAAAATATTTGAACACTATAGCACTGTAAGATATCAGTGAATAACAAATTTCATAGATTTTCATAAAGGAATTATTCTCTAAATAATTAAGATAATATAACTCAACTAATTAGGGGTAATGAAGTAAGTACCATAAATTCTGGTCCAAAATTATACAACAATTAACAGATCTCTATTATTATCATAAAACCTTACTGACTAAGTTTCATGCAATTCCAAGGTCAGTAAACCATATATAAAAATGCATCAATGAAATCCATCCGGGTGCACTTTGTGAAAGAACATCCTTGTAATCTCAACTAAACAACAAGAAATAATTTTTCCAAGCTTATTTATGCCCTAAGAAGTCCTCTGGTTAAGTAACATAATTTTCCAGCAAACTATGGTATTTATGTTCTATTTTTCAAAGTAAGGTGCACTAGTTTACTTTACACATGATGTACTAAGATGAAATGTTCAACTATTCCAAATAATTTAGTAGTGCACCTAAATGACATTTGATTAGCTTTTCCAGAGTTTCAAATCATTCTAAGACATTTTAACTATAGTTACGCCAATATCATCAAAAAGGGCAAGATGAAGGTTATAGCTACAAGGATGAGCTACTGTTATCTAAACACCCTATCATAAATTAGAGAGGTTAATAGCACTATAACATTACCGCTACCAAAATATCATAAAGATCCAAGGTCATATGACCCATTAAAGATTCCCTAAGGTGTATAGACCTAAAAACTTACTAAGTGGTTTAAGTGGGATGCAAGTGTACAAATACCACCAAATCCCTTCCTAGGGCATTTCACCACCCCATGATCACATGGACTACACACCAAGTCCATCCAAAGGCATATCACCCCATGCCCTTCACAAACCCCCAAAGTTAGTTCCTAGGGTTTGAACTAGGGTCCTAGGGCAAATCCACCCAAAGTCATCCCATATTACATTGGAGGGTGTTTACTAACAAAACACATCAGGGGACCAAGAATCAACCTCTGTTGAGGTGATTTGGTCACCCAATACCACAAAGTTCCTTTTACCCTAATTAACCCTCTTTGGTCCTAGGCTATGGTTTACCAAATTCCATACCAATTCTTCTCTAAATTGAATGAAATTTTATACAGAGTCTTATATTGGCCCAAAGGACCACGTGAAAAAATTCGGGAGGGTTTGGAGGTCATTAGACCTTCTAAATAATTCATACATGGACAATTAAATTTCTACACAAACTTTAGGAAACGTTTTTCCAAAAATTCCCATTTTGGAATATGTTTTGTGTATAAGTAAGAGTGACCCCCTTTCAAAATTTCAAGACATTTGGATGTCTGGATTGATGGGGGCACTCAAAACAATCTCTAACCTAGCCTAGGTATAGACCTCACCAAGATGAGTGTTGTGGTCTAACCTGAACTTCAAATTGGTTCAAACCAATTTTTAAATAAACTAAACTCTTAGGGCTACAACGTTCATGTAGATCACTTTTACTGTAGGGGAACGTAGTTATTTTTAATATTTAATTTAAAATAGCACAGTAAACAGGATAGAAAATACAAAAAATCAAAATAAATAAATATGATCCAACACGAATCTTGAATTAGATCAGAGGGCTCCTGGTCATCTTCTTCCTCCAGCCAAAGGCCATAATTGGCCGAACCTGGAGCTTATTCCAAGCCTATTTCCTGGCCACCCAGCCACCTCCCTGGTCTGCCACCACCGCCACCACCTTCATTGAGGTGGGGGCTATCACCGAGCGCAGGCACGGCCGCCGGAGGGGTGGATTCCGGCGAACCCGAGTGGTTGAGAAACCATGGAAATTTCTGAAAATCTTCTCTACAATAGGGCCCAATTGTGCCTGATTTCTTTCCTAAATGATCTGAGGATCTAACCCACTAAGAGAGGAGTAGAGGAGGACCTTAGTGGTGTGGGTGGGCCAATCGTCAGAAAACCATGGACGGTGGTGGCGTCGTCCGGTGTTCTGCAACAAAACTGTTAACTTGCTCGGCTCCTGCAGATGAAGTGTGGAAACTGCTCCTCTTGACCTATGGAAGATTTTAAAGGGGTTAAACGGGGGGGGACCATGGGTGTAGCATCAATGGCCATTAAAGGCCTTGAATGGATAATTTCGGCCATCCATGGTTTCACTGAATTCAGCCCTATATGGCAGGTTTTGGGTGTTAATCTTCTCTTAATTAACCAGGGAAGATGAATCTAGCAAATGGAGGTGAGGAGTGGAACTCTTAATCTCCTATGGCCATTAATGTCCTTCTCTTTCCTCTTTCTCTCTCTTCCCTATTGGAGGAATTGAATTCAGCCATTTTGGTGGCTGGCCATGGCTGTCAACCTTCTCCTAACTGACTAGGGAGGAGGATCCTTGCTATAAGAGAAGAATTGAGGAGGCCCTTGGCCTTCCATGGCCATGAATAACCCTCTTTTCTCACTTTATCTCTCCTCCATGAAGAGAAATGAAGATTTTCTCTCTCCTAATCACCAAGGCTGAATTTGATGACTAATCGAGCTTAATGGCAGCCCATTAGCTCATAATATTAATTAAAATAATGTTAGCCCAAGTGGACTGGGCTTGATCTTGGATTAGCCCATTTGAGCTAGTTTGACCTAATCTTAGGGTAGAGTTGACATTGGTCAACATGACCATTTCGGTTGACCCCAATGGGTCCATAGTGAACCATTTGCCTCTCCTAAGATCTAGGAAGACTTGGGTAGCGTTGGTTGGGCATCTTGGAGGTCACTTGACCCGTAATTAGGGTACTTTGACCTTTTTAGGGTTGTGCTTGACTTGAGTCAACTTAGCCTCTTTGGTTGACCCTAATGGGTCCTTGGGGACACATTGGCCTCCCTTAGGGCTTAGTAAGGTCATGGTGGGTTAGTTTGGCCAAGGGTAGGTCAATTGACCATGTATGAGCGTAGTTTGACTTGATTAGGGTTTGGGTTGACTTTGGTCAACTTGACCATTTTAGTTAACCCTAGTGGGTCCCCATGGATCTAATGGACCCTATATCAGGTTAGTGATGTTGTGATGTGGTTATGGTGTCATGGTGAAGCCCTATGGTCATCCCTAAGCTAGTAATTGGAATTCTACTATTTGCAGACCATGGTGGTTTCCACCTTCATGTCTAATCTCACTTGGTCTTCTTGTGCTTTTTTGGGTTTTGTCATGACCTAGTCATGGCAAAACCACTCTTAGGGGTCTAGTTGGAAATGGAATGTTACAGCTATATTGCAGCTAAGTCCACAGGCATTTAGTGATTACCGCTCACGCAACGCCATATATCAAGAATCATCGAGTATAGCTGAATCTGTCAACGCCTAAGTATTGGCGGGCTGAATATTCGACAAAGTTCAGAATCGTCGAGTGCACACAACTAAATCGATGTCAAAGCAGAAGGCGTCGTGTTATTATAAAGCCTAAATTACAAAAGGCGGCCAAGTACAAAAGTGTTGAGTGATGAATCTTCACTCAACGCCCTTAACGCCAGACAACAAAAGTGTTGAGTCTTGCTGCTGCAGTCAAAGCCTAAGAAGAAGACTGAAATCGACTAAGTCCAGAAGCTTTGGTTGAAGCCAGTTTACTCAACGTCCAATAAAGAAGACAAGCAATAACAAAAAAGCGTTGAGTAAGGCCAGCTCACTCAACATCTTTGGATAGGTGAAAAAATGACTAAGTGTAAAAGCGTTGTGTGAAGGCAGTTCACTCAATGCTCTCAATCCCTATGATGCAAAATGATTCAGAAAATTGACCAAGGGTTCTGGCGTTGAGTAAAGCTTGTTCACTCAATGCTCTGAACACCTGGAGTGAATTTGAGAAATTGGCTAACTCCATAATCTGATGACGTCAGCCAAAGTTGACAAGGTTAACTAAGTTAAAATTAAGTGCAGGAAAGCTACAGAAGATGACAAATACTGTTGGAGGTCTACTATACGTCTTCTTCCGTTAAAGCAAGTTGCAGCTATCAAACTGTAGGTGGTCCCCACTACTTCTTGGAGCCATTAATCAGTAGAAGATAAAATGGACAGCTTCTCATGGAAGAACTTAACTTTTAGGGTTTCACTTTTTGCTGCTAGACTTCATCTTCCTAGCCATTACTGCCGAGCCAAAAGATTGAACTCATTTCCAGCTGAACCAAAAGTTCATTCGAGATAGTTGTAGCATTTTCTTCTGTTACAGCAAGTTCTGACTTGTTTTTGATAAAGAGAATTAGTAGAGCTTTCAGTTTACTGGAGGTTCAGGTTAGTTGTTTGAAGAGCTCAAGTTCTGTCAAGACCTCAGACTTCTTCAGCAAGTTCAAATACACATTTCTGAGATACTTCCAGCAGAAGCAGCCATTTACTGAAGATCATTTTTCTACTGCTGAGTAGATAGTTATAGCTGAGATAACTCAGCTCAAGAGAAGACTCTGAGAAATTTCTCTGAGTCATTATAACATAAATCTATTTCATTTCTGTAAGATCCTTTTGGATCTGAGTTGTAAGCCCTTTGTACCTAAGGTAGCGCAGTTTTGCCTGAGTGTAGGACCTTTGGGTCTGAGTGTAGGATCCAGATTTGGGTCTAAGGTAGGATCCTTTGTAGATCTGAGCTGTAGGCCTTTTGAGTCCGAGGTAGGGCAGTTTTTCCTGTGTTGTTGGAGAGTCAAACTCTTTGAGTATAGGACCTTTGGGTCTGAGGTTATGATCCAGATTTGTATCTGTGGTAGGGCCTTGAGCCTGAGATGTAGGAGAGTCATTCTCTCTTGGAGAGGGCTATCCTCCATATCCTGAGTTGAAGGACTTGAGTTCAAGTCTGAAGTCGGTGATCAGTTTAATCACTGAGCTATATGACATGATTGCTCTAAGGTAGGGCTTTGTGCCTGAGTTGTAAGTCCTGGAGGAGACTGAGAGATCCTACGAGATCTGAGGTGTAAGCTCTTTGGAGCTGAGTTTTTGGAGAAGTGCCTTGTCTAACTTGAAGTTAGATAGGTGGGAGGAGAGTGGATGTTTGCAAAATCTGGGGAACAACTATAAATTATGTGTATACTTGTGTGTTTTGTCTTAAAAGCTTAAAAACTACTAACTTATAATACATTAAGTTAAAGAAAACAATAATAAACCAAAAACCTATTCACACCCCCTCTAGGTTGTTAGCTACCTTGAAAAACATATACTTTCAAGTGGTATCAAAGGGTGGTTGCTAAAAAAGGATTTAGCAATCAGAGTGATATCCAAGGGTAGCTACAGTTATGCACTTATGGGTTCTGGAGAGAGCCATATGGAGCTAGGATCCATGAAACTCCCCATCTGTAGAAAGGAGAATTTTGGGAAAGAGGGGGTCAGGCTATTTATCGAAGCCTATGACCTTAGGATCTTTGTGACAGTCAAGGAGGGACCATTCATCGCTATGAAGGTCTCAGTTCTAGATGCCAACTTCTAAACACCTAAGACATACTCAAAGATGATAAAGGATGAAGTCATCTTATCTACATTGGACAAGAGGGCACACAACATTATTGTTAGTGTCATAGATGATTCAACCTTTTAGAATATGGTCCACTACTAGACATCCAAAGAGATGTGGGACACACTTGTGTTTTACATGGAGGGTACTGAAGAGGTAAGAGATGATAGAAAGTTCATGCTCAACCAGGAGTATGAGGCTTTCAGGCAATCCCTGAAAGAAAACATAGCTACCTGCTATGAAAGGTTTTTCATGATCATATTGAACAGAGAACGGAGGGTCTTCAGTCATTATGAGATAAATAACAAGTTCCTAAGATCGCTCACTAAAGACTGGTATACTATGAGTTTTGTAATAAGAGAAGTGGCCAAGCTTACTGAGACTCCTCCCCAAACATTGTTTCGAAAGCTTCTCTTTTATGAGATGCAACTGACTGCCAGGAAAAAATAGGAGGATACCAGCAGATCCCAAGCCAAGGAAAGTCTTTGGCCTTCAGAGAAAACATCACAAGGAATAGTAAGGAGAGTATTCCCTCTCCTCCATGAAGACCAGCTGATTCAAACAGCTCAGAGTTAGATGCATCAGACTGTAGTATGTCTGATGTGTACTTTGCTGCCATCTCCAGGCACTTTTAGAAGCTGATGTAGAAGAAACAATTAAAGAGCAGACCTTCCACCTCTTCTCATCACAATAATAATCACTCCAAGGATTACAGGTATGATTCTAAATCAAGTAAATATATTTCCTGTAATGTTATCGTCTATTATTGCAGTAAACCAGGGCATGTGATAGCCGACTTCCCGATGAAGAGGAAGGAGGCTGGTGAGAAGAAACAACACCAACACAAGGGAAAGAAGGAGAAGTACTTCATTGCTAAGAAAGAGAAGAGCTAGACAGACTCATCTTCATCTTAGTATGAAGAAGAAGAAGCCTATATTAGGATGGTTGTTACTACTGCTGAACAAGAAGCTGTAGAAGTAGATGAAGTCTATCCTGCTGCCATGATAGGTATCAAAGCGCCTCTATCACACTCAGAGAGTGATTCATAGGTGGATGATTAGGATGAAGAAGATTCCTACACCTGCCGTGGGCTGATGGCAATGACTGATGAGGAATCCTTCCATGATCAACCTGGTCAAAGCAAGCTAAAATCTCTATCAAGCTCTTCTTTTGATTCTGGAAATGTGACTAATCCCTGTATAGAAGCTTCTTCATCCAGCGGTGAAGATGATTCTGAATCAGAAGGAGATGTCAATCAATTGATTGACAAATATGATGAACTTCTGGATGCATTTAAGAGGTGCAAGAAGTTGACTAAAAAGCAAGCTGTGGAGATAGACTCTCTTCAACTAGTTGCTGCCCAGCTGACTAAAAAACAACTATACTAGATTAGAAAGCAAGGGAAGTTAGCCAAATGGGAAACATCACTCTCATTCAGATAGACATCATCAAGTTCAAGAATAGTCTCATAAGGGACATTGAAGAGAATCTCCATAGGGAGAAGAGAATTGTGGCTAGTTTTTCTAAGCTCAATACAATGTTTCTCTGGATAGACTCCTTCTCCTCTCACAAGGGTAATAAGGGTTGGGGTTTAAGGGAAATACAAGGGATTCCCCTTCCAAAGGGATGGGCAAAGCTGTTATTGAACCTCTGACTTCCATGCCTCCCAATACTTTTAGGAAAGTTCAATTGCATTTGTTAGATCCCTAGCTTGAATTTGTGCTAGGTTCACTAATTAGGATGTTTGACCCAACTTGTATAGCTAGGGTCAAGTCTGTTAGTCCTAGAGTTTAGGCTAGTCATTAGTATCAATGTTCGTGGACCAGCCTATAGAGGAATTCAGTAGACTCAGACTTAGAAGAATTCAGAGTTCAAAAATATTAGTTCGAAATTCTTCGAACTCAGCTCGACGACTGTCGATCGCAGATCGACGAACTTAGAGTTATTTCTCTGAGTTGATCTCGATGATATTCGAGCTCAGTTCGACGATCTCTTAATTCAGACAGATTCTCTGCTCGACGAACTTAGAGCGCAGATTTGCCAATTTATTTCCAGAATACAGTTTGTTGAGCTCAGGTCGACGAATAGGAATTATCAGCACGACAAACTTGGAACTCCAGTCGACGAATTCTATTTAGAGCTTGACGAATTCTATCCCGAGCCATACTGAGAAGTTTTCCTTATTTCTGTCCATATTTATTATATTATTTTGCAGTGATTTCCTGAGTAATTAATGATCATATTCTCCTGAATATAGCCGTTATTGGCTGCATTAATTATGGTCTTCATCAGGGTTAATTGCTTGCTTATTTTAATGGGACAGTTGGGGAAACTCATTAAAGAATATTTTCTAGCAGTTTCATTCTCCAGAATTAGTCAACAATTAATGTTTGGAATTCAAAATGCAAAAAGGAGAATTTGACAGCAGAATATATAAGAGAATTTTCTTTCATACAACAACAAGAGGTGATACATGCAAGTTAGAAAATCAAAAATGACACATAGTGAAATACAAAGAAGAGATACAGAAATATACTGAAGACTATCTACTTCTTCTCTGTGCTGAAAACATTCTGTATTCTCCTTGTTCTTTCTGAAGACCGAAGAAGAAGAACCATCAAATATAAAGAATCTTCTTATAGTTTTACTCCAGGAATATTTAAGGACAACAACTTTGAATCAGTTAGAAAGTTCCTGGATCTCTTCAAGACAAGGCTGAAGACCTACACCCTAAGCACGGCTCCAAGCTTTCTGAACCATTCATTATTTCAGAAGGAGCTTTGATAATAGAAATCCACAAGTGTTCTCGGTTGAATAGAGAAAAGAGAAGACACCATCAACACTCTCAACCTCCTATACAAAGTGTTTATTAACACCATTCAAAAGTTTATTGTTGGTTTTTGGGCACCTGATCAAAAGCCTAAAGGGTTGTGAGATCTCCCTGTAAATAGATCTTATGGTGGCAGTCACTTGATCAAAAACCTGATAGTCGATTTCTACCAGGGTGGTAGAAGAGTGGATGTACCTAGTTTGGGGAATCACTATAAAATTCTTGTGTTGTCTGGTTGTTCATTTTCTCTTTGTTTTGTTGTGTTGTGATAGTGTAATTTAGCTTAGATTGCATTTCTTTTTATACTACTCTATTATCACTTATTTCTCTAATAAAATTCTTTTTATAGCCAAAAAGTTTTAAGTTACTCTATTCACCCCCCCCCCCCCCACCTCTAGAGTAATCAGGTCTATCCCCTAACTTACAATTGGTATTAGTAGATTATCAATTACCTAAGTTGTCTTTCAATTGGTATCAGAGGGGTGTTAATTTGGTTGAACAAGCTATCACTTGAACCAAAAGATCCTTATTATATCTGATTTTCCTTTTTCCTAGTTTTTTTTGTTTATTTTATTTCATGGCACAGAACAATGATTATGCAAGCACCAAACCTCTAGTTTGTAATCTGAATAAGTTTGCTTTCTGGAAGGCAAGAATTAAACTATATATGAATTCTATTGATGAAGATATTTTTAATGCTATTTTGACAGGACCACCAGTTCTAGAGACTACATCTATTTCTACTTCCAGTATACATGCTGTTCCACCAGCTGAGTGGACAGATGCTCAAAAGAAGGCCAAGATAGTTGATGCCAAGGTCATGAATATTTTGGCTCAAACAATGTCTGATCACATATTCCAGAAAGTGGCAGAGTGCACATCAGCTAAAGCTATCTGGGATTCTCTTAACCAGATGGTTGTTGGTTATGTAGATGAGAGAAAGGACAGGAGATCAAATCTCATCTCACAATATGAGAACTTTAAGAGAGATGAGTCAGAGTCTGTGAGTGACATGTACAACAGATTAAGCTCAATCATCAATGAGCTGAAGACTCTAGACAAGGAAATCACCCTCACAGAAGTCAATGACAAAATCCTAATGTGCTTCCCCCAGCTCATGGGATTCCAGAATATGGTCAATCAAGGAAGCCAGAAGTTTAAATGAGATTTCCATTGAATCTCTTCTTAGAAGGCTCAAGTCCTATGAACAACTAATAAAAACCAGAGATGCTGCAGAGCAGAATACTCCTTCAGCAGCAAGAAAAGAGCAAAGCATAGCATTCAAGGCATCTGAAGAATCAGAAGCTCCAACAGCTAATGAAGAAATTCTAAGTCTCTTCGCCAAGATATTTTACAAGATGGCAAAGAAGGATTTCAGAAGAAAGTCATCTAGGCAAGATGACAAGCCAAGGTATGACAAGAACTCAACTAAAGAAGTTGTTTATTTTGGTTACAAGAAGCCAGGAAACTTTATATCAGAGTGTCCAGAGAACCAAAACAAGGAGAGAAGAAGAGAAAAGGAACCCAAGAAGCAGCACTACAACAAGCTGTCCTCTAGCAAGCATAAAAGGAAGGAGAAAGTATTCATGGGTGAAACATGGAGTGAAACTGAAGATGAATCTTCATTTTCTAGCTCCAGTGAAGATGAAGAAGAGGCTAAGGCAAAGGATATTATCTTGATGGCCATTGATGCATCAAGCAGCCTATCTGAAGCTGAACAATCAGATAGTGAAGAATCTCTATCGGAAGAGGATCTGGTACTGTCTTCCTTTGATTTCAATTCAGAAAATTTTAGAACTGAATTTAAATCTTTATTCATTGATTTAATTAATTCTGAAAAAAAGATTGAACAACTTAGAGAAAAATTGATTGAATAAGAAAACATGCTTTCTGAAAATATCAAATTAAAATATGAATTAACACAAGCTAATAAGCAGATCATCACATTAAAAACTGAATTAACTAAGGTTAGGCAACTTGAAGAATCCCTAAATGGGAGAAGTATCAAGATGATGGACATCACAAGCACAGTGAATGCCAGGCTTAATGACAAGTTGGGCTTAGGTGCTTCATCAAGCCAACCCCCACTGATTCAGAAGAATATTTTAACAACTCCAATAAAATTTGTTTCAGAAAAGGGCAAGGAAAAAGATAGATGATAATAATGTTAAACAAATAGAATTAAATCAAAAGAATAAGAAAAAGAGAAAGAATAAGAAAGATCTCAACTATAACATTGTTCGGCAGACTTTGTTGAACTCAGATCGACGAAATCTGTACAATTTGTCGAACTCATGTAGACGAACTCCGAAAGCAAACTTTTATTATAATTATTCATTGAACTACGATCGACGAAACCAGTATGGTTTGTCGAATGGAGATCAACGATATTGGGGCACAGAGAATGATTACTTCCATTCTCTGAGCGGAGTTCGACGAACTCATCCCAATTCGTCGACCTCAGCTCGACAAACTTACCAGAATTCGTCGACCCCATTTCAGAATAACAGAAATCTTAATTCCTACTGATCATTTAATCAACCAAGAGAATATGTTAATCCATTCACCCAGTGGATAATTCCACCTAGAAGATTTCACCCCTTAGGTTATAAAAATCAACCAGAATACTCATACATTTCCAGCTTTAATTATATAAGTAAACAAGGACCCAAGGTAACCTGGGTCAAGAATAGCTAATCTATTTTATTATAGGTGATAGACTATCCCACCATAGAGCAACAGTGGTATCTGGATAGTGGCTATTTAAAGCATATAACTGGAAACAAGGACAACTTAATCAACTATAAGTCAAAGCTAGGACCCAAAGTAATATTTGGTGATTCCAATTGTGGCCAGACTGAAGGATATGGAAAGGTCAAACTTGGAGCAGTCACCTTCAGGAAGGTTGCTTATGTAAGTGGACTAAAGCACAACCTGATATCTATAAGTCAATTATGTGATGAAAGATTTCAGGTATCTTTTAATAAAACCTCCTCTATTATACTTCTGTAGATAACCAAGTAGTATTAACTAGTACTAGAGTAGGAAATATCTATGTAGTTAATTTTAAGTCAGCTAAAACTGAAATATGCATGTTTAACCAAACTAGTAATAATAATGATATTTGGCATAGGAGATTAGGACATGTAAACCTGAAAAACATGGCTAAACTATCTAGGGACAACCTTGTTAGAGGATTGCCTTCTAGCCTCTATAAGAAGAAAAGCCTTTGCAGGGCTTGTCAATTAGGCAAGCAAACTAAAAATAGTTTTAAGTCACTTAATAAGAGTGGTTCAGCTAGGATTCTGTATTTGCTACACATGGATCTCTTTGGACCCATTGTTGTACATTGCCTAGGAGGGAAGTCTTATACCTTCGCGATAGTTGATCATGGTACTGCGTTTGAGTCTCTTCCCATACAAGAATTCTGTGAGAAGGAAGGTATCAGGCATTATTTCTCTGCTCCCTAAACTCCTTAACAAAATGGGGTAGCTGAAAGGAAAAACAGAGCACTGATTGAAGCTGCAAAAACATTACTTACAGATGCTCACTTGATCCTATCCTTTTGGGCAGATGCTGTGTAACGCCCCGAAACTCAAAAGAGCGACGGGAGGCATTTTGAGCCAAGTTTGGAACTTGATAGGGGTCACATGGCCTGGGACACGGGCGTGTCCCAGGGGCGTGTCATGCTCGGATCAACGATCTGGCTGAGAGGTTGACGAATTTGGAGTCGACGATTGACGAGCAGCAAACACGGCCTGAGACACGGTCGTGTCCCAGGCCGTGTCCTTCACGAGGTGAAGGTCGGGCCGTGTCGTGGGAGATACACGGTGTTAGCGCACAGCCGTGTGTGGGTAGATACTGGCATATCAATTATCACACGGGCGTGTCGAGTACCCATGTCCCTTGCGGGATGTTTTTGATCCTGTGTCGATGGAGGAACATGGCACGCTACACGACTGTGTATTGTATGACACGAGCATTTCAAGTCAGATACGGGCATGTCGAGAGCTCGTGTACCTTTCAGGACGCGATGGTTCCGATGTTGAATGGGGAACATGGCCTTGGACACGGGCGTGTCACATGCCGTGTTCCTCCCAGGTTTTGGATTTTAAGCCCGAATCATGGCCGTCCATTTCCTTACTTTGGGATCTAACGTCTTGGGGTTGATCTTGCTGGGTTATACCCGGGTATAGAGTTTTGAATCCTTCATTTCATCCAAATACTCTCTTTCTAAAGTTTTAGAGAGAGGGGAGAACAAGGAAGAAGAAGGAAGGAAGATCCGGCCACCGGAGGAGCTTCGGAGCCCCAAATCGCGAGCCAATTTCGGATCTACCGAGGCGAGGACATTGTTTTGCTTTTCATCAGCATAGATTTCCATGGCGCCAAAGAGGAATGCTAGGGTAACGATTCTCATCATAGGACATGTGAAGTCCTCTTTTCCTTTGCATAGAAATCCCGCTCTCGCGAGTTTGCAGTGAGTGTGAGGCGTTCCTTCGGGTAGACATGAATAATCCCCATTGTTTAGCATGTAGAGTCGTAATCGAGAGACGGACATAGGCATGATATGTGAAACCTACCCGGACAAGTTGGTCTGGATCGGTGATGTTACATTGAATGAATGGCCGGAGAAGACTCCGTGCGAATGTTTATTTTTCGAGTTTTCTATGCGGTAGATTACAATAGGGAGCCTTGGATGCTAACCCCAAGGTACAACCAAAAAAATGGGCAGATGCGTGATTCTGCCAACATGGTGGCATGCGAGCCAACTTGCACATAGCTGGGTTATGAGAAGTGTGTGATCGGATTGGGACTCAGGGAAGTTTGACCCACGCCCATGTCTTACGGTGATAGGGCGGTGTGAGCAACGGGTTAGGCGGAACCGTACCCGCTCTATGTCATTCGGTAAAGAGACCTAACGGTATATAGCACTTGTTATTAGTATAGATGGAGGGTCTTAGGCATTAGCCGGAAAGACCATAATGCTCACGAGATATTTCCGCCCAGGGGGTGGTGGTGAGTCAGTGGACTTTGACCGTGTTCACCGAGAATGTGCCTTGAGAGCACGGGGTGTGTGACCGTGCGAGCCTACGCCTGTGATGTTGTGTAATTTCATTATTATATGGAAATGCTAATAAAGTGCAGGGAAGGAGCATCGCCGCCCCGAGTTTGGGTGCGGGATCATTATAATTTGGTCAGCATAGCTAACCGTTGCTTTTGTTTGCCTAGATTGTGCTTGCAGGTGTTGCGGAGCCAAGTGGTAAATATCGGGCAAAAGCCCTTGTTGCTGATCCGTCCCTCGAAGAACTATATTGAATGTTTACTTGTGTTATTCATATATGAGCGGCCTGCATGCCGAGGTTTGGAAGACACATTTTATTTAAGTAAACTATTGTAAGGCCTTAAGGCCGTGTACTTGTGTATTGTACATTCATTCCTTCTGATTTGGTTTAGTGGACATTCATGCTTATGACTGGGTTCTTTAATTGCAACTTTTAAATTGCATCTACTAGAATGTAATCTGTGTAGGATGTTGGATATTGGTTGGATGGTTTTCATTAAGTAACCTTCCGGTCTGTATGTGGTATATGGCGTCGGGCCCCGGCCGCACCTACTACTATATTTTATGCGGCGGATAGGGGGTGTTATAATTTGGTATCAGAATACTTGTTTTGGTCAACTTAAATGAATTCGTGGACGAATTCTTTTAAGGGGTGGTGAGCACATGTGTGTGCGTCATCATTATAACATAAAAGAACACATGAATGTCCACTCAGGAATGAAAATACACATGTTTGGGGAAGCTGCGTGTTCCTATAATTGCTTTTTGCAATTTTGTTTGGTCGCTTAACGTTGGTTTGTACAACTATATGTGACTAGAAGTGGTGTAGGGACGTCAGAACGCCCGGTTTCTGAGGCTAGTAGTGCACCAAATGATTCGCCTGCAACACCTCCCTCGGCAGAAACCATACGATTGGTGGCCGAAGTGTTGTTTGCTATGATCAACGCGCAGCCTGCAAGGCAAATGCAGCAGACCGCTCCTATGATGGAGCAGGTACCACTTCAAATGGATAAAACAAGAAGGGTGGTGTATGTGGTTGTGGAGCCTTTGGTGCCTAGGAGAGCAACCGAAAGGCAGCTCAAACATGTTATTGGATTCAATCCTTCAGTGTTCTTGGGGACGGGAACCCCATCCCAAGCAGAGGATTGGCTCTCCCGAGTGAAGAGAGTGCTGACAGCTACTGAAACGGAAGTGTGTCAGATGACTATTATAACTACATTCCTGTTGGACGGAGATGCTAGGCTGTGGTGGGAAGGTTTAGAGCTACATCACTTGAGGGGAAGGCAACTTACGGACGTCTCGATGGAGGAGTTTTCGAGACTGTTCTTGGGAAGGTACCTTCCGTCAGCTCAGAGGATAACATTGGAGAATGAGTTATAAAAGATGACACAAGGAGAGAGTGGCGTGGATGAGTATCTCCACGAATTTACTCGGTTGGGTCGGTACGCTAGCTCTACGTTTGCGGACGAGGAGCGTAATACAAACCGATTCTATGAAGGTTTGAGAGATGACTTAAGGCTACTGCTCTCGGGGCCTATGACGCAGGGCTTCTTGACCCTAGTCAACACGGCTCAGTCGTTGGAAAAGATTTGAAGAATGTGCAAGCGAAGAAAAACTCTGCTGATAAGAAGACTGAGTTCAAGGTGTCGGCTAACTCAAAGCCTGCGTACCGAAGGTGGTCTGAGAAGGGTAGGACTTCTGGTCCAGCCCTTCTTCAGGTGCTTCTGGGGCGACTACGGGTCGGACCCTGGGCGCATGCTTTACTTGTAGAAAGCCGGGAGACTTTTCCCGGGACTGCTGGAGCAGACGTCCCAAGTCCGAGAGGAAGCCGGAAGCAACATATGAGGAAAAGGGCAAGGCGGTGGAGTCAACTGCATCCCATTATGCTCTGGCTCAACCTAGAGTCTACAATCTTGGCCAGCAGGAGGCCATTAAGCAAGCAGATGTGGTGACAGGTATGGTTTAAATTTATAGCAAGTTAATTTCTAAATACTCGTTATGCGCGTGTTACCTTACCACTGCTTGTATAGAATTTGTTTTGATTTGTGAGAATCCGGTGAGAGCACTCTTTGATACGTGAGCTTCACACTCCTTTTGTCCGAAGGATTCATATCGCGCATCGGAGTACATTCTTTGATGGCGAAGGACAAACTGGTTGTGTTGTTGCCGAATGGGTGTTCGATGTGCGCGGATAGAATCTGCGGTGTAAAGATTTGTATTGGGAGTTAGGAGTTCCATTTGCAAGCGTCATTATTGCCGCTAGTGGAATTCGACGTGATATTTGGCATGGACTAGATCTCGGAACAACAAGTTCATATTAATTGCAGTCGCAAGGAGGTTAAGTCGGGATCAGGTCTTGAGACGACCTTTATGGGCTTGAAAGGGATGAGCAAGACTTTGATGTCTACTCTTCAGGTGGTGAAGGCGGTTCGTGCTGGAGCAGAGCTGCTCTTCACGCTAGTGGAGGTTGCAAAGCCTAAGCCTACGTTGGACAGTATTTCAGTGGTATCCGAGTACCCTGATGTGTTCCCTGGCGATCTTTCTAGAGCCCCACCTCATCGTGTGTTAGATTTCACCATCGAGCTAGTGCCAGGTGCGAAACCTTTATCACGCTCACCGTATCGGCTAGCGCCTAAGGAGATGGCGGAGCTGAAGGTGCAACTTCAAGAGTTGTTGGAGCAGGGTTATGTGCGTCCAAGTTCGTCGCCTTGGAGCGCACCGGTCCTTTTTGTTAAGAAGAAGGACGGAAGCTTGAGACTTTGTATTGATTACCGAGAACTGAACAAGTTGGCGGAGAAGAAAAAGTACCTGATCCCAAGCATTGATGATCTCTTTGATCAGTTAGTTGGGTCAACGGTGTACTCGAAATTGGATTTGAAGTCCAGTTATTATCAGCTGCGGATAAGGGAGAGTGATATCCCCAAGACAGCTTTTACTATGAGATATGGGCATTACGAGTTTACGGTCATGCCGTTTGGGATGACCAATGCGCCGTCAGTGTTCATGGATCTGATGAACAGGACTTTCAGGGAGTACCTAGACCACTTTGTGATCGTCTTCATCGACGACATATTGGTGTACTCACAGAGTGAGGAGAATCACTTCAAGCTTCTGCATTTGGTGTTGGAGAAGCTGAGGAGGAATCAATTGTATGCCAAGTTATCCAAATGCGAGTTTTGGTTGTCCTCAGTAGTGTTCCTTGGTCACATAGTCAGTGGAGAGGGAATTGCGGTGGATCTGGCGAAGATTATTGCGATACGAGAGTTACCTGTGCTGTCTACGGTAGTGGAAGTCCGAAGTTTTCTGGGGCTTGCCGGTTTTTACAGGCTCTTCGTGGAGAACTTCTCGCGGATAGCATTACCCCTCACGACTCTGACGAGGAAAGTGTAGAAGTTTGTTTGGACGCCGGAGTGCGTACGTGCGTTCGAAGAGTTAAAGAGTTGGTTGAAAACGACGCCTGTGCTGAGTTCGCCGAGTGGGACCGAAGGCTTTGAAATCTACAACAATGCTTCAGGTAGTGGATTGGGTTGTGTGCTACTGCAGGATGGAAGTGTGATAGCGTATGGCTCGCGACAGCTGAAAGTGCATGAGAGGAATTATCTGGTCCATGAATTGGAATTAGCGGCCGTGATTTTCTTGAAGCTATGGAGGCACTACTTGTATGGGGTGAAGGTCGATATCTATACCGACCACAACAGCCTGAAATACTTGTTGGTTCAGAAAGAACAAAATATGCAACAACGGAGATGGATGGAGTTCCTGGGGGAATACACGTTCAAAATTCATTATGTGCCTGTGAAAGGCAATGCAGTTGCGGATGCGTTGAGTCGCAGGGCCCCAGCTCAAGCCAATTGTTTGTCGGTCCATGACAAGCGGTTGGTTTGGGAGTTGGAGGCATTGGAGATCTCATTCGTAGATAAGCAAACAAGTGTCGTAGCGCTATTAAAATGGACATAAGTTCAGTGTGACCTGGCTGATCGGATTCGGCAGGCCTTGGATATGGATAGCTGCATGAAGTAAATCATGGTTGATGCTTTAGATGGTTCAAATTCCCAATTTGTTGTTGAGGATGGATTGCTATGGAACGACGGTCCTCTGTGCATTCCAAACGTGGGCAATCTGCTGGTGGATTTGATGTACGAGACTCATAATACCAAGTACTCGATCCACCCAGGGAGCGCGAATATGTACCGCGATGTGAAGAAATTGTTCTGGTGGCCAGGACTTAAGAAGGATGTGGCACTGTACATGGCAAAGTGTTAAACATGCGCCTTAGTGAAGGCGGAGTGCCAAAAGCCAGGAGGATTCTTGAAGTCCTTGCCTATACCGGAGTGGAAGTTCAACAACATTACTATGGACTTTGTGCATGGTTTGCCAAGATCGCAGAAGGGAAACAACGCCATCTGGGTGGTCGTGGATCATTTGACGAAAGTGCCGCACTTCATTCCGCGTAGGAAGGATGATTCCATGGAGAAATTGGCAAAGTTATATGTGGATAATATTGTACGACTTCATGGTGTGCCCGGAGCATCGTGAGTGACCGTGATGGGAGGTTCACGTCCAATGATTGGAGGGTGGTGCAGTAGATGTTGAGAACAAAGCTGAGTTTCAACATAGCCTTTCATCCGCAGACGGATGGGCAGACCGAGAGAGTCAATAGGACAATGGAAGACATGTTTTGCATGTGCGTTCTAGACTTCAGGAAGCAGAGGGAAGATCACTTATACTTGGTGGAATTTGCTTACAACAATATCTACCAGGCGAGTATACAAATGGTGCCCTTTGAGGCCCTTTATGTTAGAAGATGTCGGACGCCGTTGTCTTGGTTGGAAACGGGTGAGTAAAAGTTGTACAAGCGCCAAGAGGTGGAAGATGCAATGTCGTTGGTTCGAATGATTCAAGAGAGATTGCTAATCGCTCAGGACTGCCAAGCTATGTACTATAACGCCAAGCATAGGAACGTGGAGTTTGTTGTCAGCGACTAGGTGTACTTGAAGATCAAGCCATTCAAGGGTGTCTTGCGGGTGTGGCGCTTGAAGAAGCTAAGCCTGAGGTACCTTGGACCGTTTGTGGTGCTGGAGCATATTGGTGAAGCAGCTTATCGATTGAGGCTTTCAGTGGAGCTAAGTGGTCTACATGACGTATTCCACATATCGGTGTTGCAGAAGGTGGTGCAAGAGCCCTCGCATGTGATTGCGATCAATCAAGTGCCGGTCGATCATGGGTTGACGACGAAGGTCAAGCCCGTTTTCATTGAGGACTTGAAATTCAAGCGGCTACGCAACAAAGAGATCAGAATGGTCAAGGTCCGTTGTTACAATTGCAGTCAGGAGGAGCTCTCCTGGGAGCGAGAGGAGACCATGCTTGAGGAGTAACCGGAGTTATTCCACTAAGGTACCGTTTAAGTTTTACTTTATCTTTCCTTTATAATTTCGGGATGAAATTCTTTTCAGAGGGAGAGAGTAGATTAGTTGGTGATGAGGAGTGGTTTGAAAACTCCTTATCAAGGAGGTCTCGGGTTCGATCCCCGGCCTCAACAACCCGCATGTGGATGGAGAGGGGTTGGGGTGCATGGTCTGCATACTTCGTTAGGCTGAACCCTTTCGAGCGTGATGCTGGGGGTGCTGGCGGCCGTCCTTCCGAGCATGGTGCTAGGGAGGCCGTTACAGGCTGTGAGCATAACAAACTATATACTGAATAGAAGTTTAATACATAAATTTAAGGGCAAGACTCCCTATGAACTACTCAAAGGGAAGAAACTTAAAGTAGATTATTTTAGAGTCTTTGGTTGCATTTGTTACATTCATAACAATAATAAGATTTACATTAGAAAGTTTAAGGCCAAGGCTGAAATAGGAATATTTCTTGGATATTCCCAAGTAAGCAAGGCTTATAGGGTATACAATAAATCATCTATGAAAACGGAAGAGTCTATTTATATTTCTTTTGATGAGACTAACATGTTTTACAAGGGGAAGAACCTTTTTACCAGTGAGACTTTGCAGGAACCACATCTGTGTGAGAAGTTGGATGAGTTGACCCTTACTAATAAGGTTGTTGCACATCCTTCTACACATGTTGTTGAAGATAGTGAAGATTATATCACTGAACATAGTGAAGAGCCAACAATAGCTACTATAATTCCACAAGAGGAATTAATTCCCCAAGTTGTTGCTGAACCAAATCCTCCTACTGAATTAGTCACACTTAGTGATCACCCTGTATCTCAAGTGATTGGAGACATATCAGTAGGTCTGCAGATAAGGCATTAACTCCACCAGGACATGATGAATGCCTGCTTCATATCTCAAACTGAGCCCCAATCCATAAAAGATGCTAAGCAAGATCCACACTGGATTATAGCACTGCAAGAGGAGCTCAACCAATTTGAGAGATGTAGAGTTTGGGATTTTGTTTCAAGACTCAAAGACTACCCAGTCATTGGAACTAAATGGGTATTTAGAAATAAGCTAGATGCTCAAGGTCATATCATCAGGAACAAGGCAAGGCTAGTAGCACAAGGCTATAGACAATAGGAAGACATTGATTATGATCAGACATTTGCCCCTGTTGCAAGGATTGAAGCTATCAGAATATTCCTAGCTTTTGTAGCCTACAAGAAGTTCACAGTATACCAAATGGATGTCAAAAGTGCATTCCTAAATGGTGAACCCAAAGAAGAGGTTTATGTGAAACAACCATCAGGTTTATATCTCCATCTTATCCCTCTTATATTTTCAAATGGCATAAAGCACTCTATGGTCTAAAGCAAGCTCCAAGAGCTTGGTATGAAACCTTAGCTAGCTTTCTCTTAGAGCATAACTTTTCTAGAGGTATTGTAGATAGGACTTTGTTCATAAAGCACGATCATGATAAATAATTGTTAGTACAAATATTTGTAGATGACATTATCTTTGGTTCTACTGATTCCAAACTATACAAAAGGTTTTCTGACTTTATGCATTCGAAGTTTGAAATGAGTAGCATGGGTAAGCTCTCTTACTTCCTTGGTCTCCAAGTGAAGAAGTCACCTGATGACATCTTCTTATCCCAATCCAAATATGCTAAGGAGCTAATAAAATGGTTTGGGATGGCTGATGCCTCAGCTAAGAGAACACCTATGGCTATTAATGCTGTGATTGACTCTGATGAACATGGTAAACCTGTTGATCAGAAACTATATAGGGTCATTGTTGGGTCCATGTTGTATCTCATAGCAAGTAGACCGAACATCATGTTTGCTACATGCCTTTGTTCTAGGTTCCAGGTGAACCCCAAAGATCTTACCTTATTTTTTTAAAAAGGATTTTGAGATATATAAAGGGTTGTCCATATTTAGGACTCTGGTATCCAACTAAGTCGGGATTTGAGTTGACTGGATAGTCAGATGCTGACTTTGCTGGATGTAGAGTGAACAGAAAGAGCATATCAAGGACATGTCAGTTCCTTGGTGATAGGCTAGTGTCCTGGTTTTGCAAGAAGCAAACATCTGTGTTTACCTATACTGTAGAAGCTGAGTACATAGCAGCTGGCAGTTATTGTTCACAGATGTTGTGGATTCTGAACCAACTCCTAGATTATGGTGTCAACTTTAATAATTAAACTCTACTTTGTGATAATACTAGTGCAATATCCATTGCACAGAATCCAGTACATCATAATAGAACTAAGCATATATATGTAAGACATTATTTCATTAGAGATTGTGTAGACAAAAAGAAAATTAATCTTACCTTTGTCTGTACTGATTTACAAAAGGCAAACATCTTCACAAAACCTTTGGATGAAAAGAAACATCTGTTCTTCTGCTTGGTATGATAAATGGAGATAAATGGAGATTCAATTTAGCCTTCTATCTGTGATCAAAGAATTTACCACAGTTCGTCGAATGGAGATCGACGAACTGAGAAATGTTCTTGTGATAATTCGTCGACTTGAGATCGACGAACTCTCTTTCTGTGAAGTTCTATTCGTACAAAGGAGATCGATGATACTGCTTCAGAAAATTTTCGTCAGCTCGAGAACGACGAAAACTTTTCCCTTCATGAGACTGAGATCGACGAACTCTTTTGTCAATAAAATATTTCGTCGAACTCAGATCGAAGAAATTTTATTTTT